>VMDO01030893.1:0-20886 GCA_007922755.1 Pedetes capensis
GTAGTAATTCTTTGTAGGCTTAAATTGTTTCAAATGTGGTTAAGAACACTTTGAGGTGTCTTCTCTGTCATTTGACAGGCCATAAATTAGTATCTGAAATCTTCCCTGCTTGGTAAGTAAAGATATATGTATTTTTCTTATATTTTCTCTGCCTTATATATGTTGTTTTTAGGTGCCATCAAGTCATGTCTGACTCATAACAACTCTTACAGGGTTTTCAGTGGCCTTACATATAGAAATATCTATTTCTCCAATAGACCCTATTTCCTATTGATGAGAAAGTATGCTCATAAGCCAAGATTTGGGGTTTAGGGGAGCTCATTACTAATGGTGTTTCACTATACAAAGATCAGAAATAAGATTTTTAAATGAATTTATATAGATATATCCAACTTAATTTTATTGTTAGATTTATTTGCAGCTACATTTGTACATATTTGCTTAAAATTTTTAAATTTTGTTACTAAAAATTATTACATATCTAGGCCGGGTGCGGTGGCGCACACCTGTAATCCCAGAGGCATGGGTGGCGGAGGCAGGAAGATTGCAAGTTCAAAACCGCTCGAGGCAGTCTGCGAAACTTAGTGAGACTCTCTCTCAAGAAGTAAAAAAAATGGGCTGGGGGTGCAGGTCCGTGGTCCAGCGTCCAGCACTTGCAAAGCATGCAGGCACAATGCCCTGGGTTCAACCCCCAGTACTGAAAAAAAAAAAAAAAGAAATTACATATCTTAGGTATTTTCTAAAGTTATAATAAATGCAGTTTTGATATTACTAGTACTATTTCTATAATGTTACAGTAATGTTACTATAACATCATAGGACATAAAAATGTCATACTGTAATCATAATATTATGTATTACACTGGTCTGCAGCCATAGCACCCTAGCATCTGATCCTGACTGATCTTGAAAGCTAGGCAAGGTCAGCCTGGTTAGTTCTTGGATGGGACACCACCTGGGAATACCAGGTACTGCATTCTAGAGAGAAGGACCTGGCAATCCACTTCTGAAATATCCACCACTGAAAACCCTATGAACACCAGAGAAGCACTGACAATAGTGAGAGGCATGGTATAGTGTCAGGTAGTGTTTCATCTGTTGTACATAGGGTGTCTATGAGTCGGACCAAATTGATAGTACCAAACAACATACTACACTAAGTGTAATGTGAGTAATATATTGTTGTTGTTAGGTGCCGTCGAGTCGGTATCCAACTCATAGCGACCCTCTGTACAACAGGGGAAACACTATTGTCAGTGCTTTTCTGCTGTTCAGAGGGTCTTCAATGGCAGGTTGATTTTTGGGAGGGGGTTGCCAGGTCCTTCTCCCAAGCCTACAGGCGGTCCCAGGCGGTCTCCCATCCAGGTACTAACCAGGCCTGACCCTGCTTAGCTTCCGAGATCTGACGGGATTAGATGCCACAGGGCTATGGCTGCAGGCATGAGTAATATATACAGTATTATATTCTATAATTATAATATTTTAGTAACATTGCTCTACTATGGTTTAATATATTATATAATAGTATTATGGTAATATATTACTATAATATATCCTACTATATAGCATAGTACAATTATTATATAACATTATAGCATATAATATATATATAGTATATATTGCTATAATATATAATGATATTAAAGTGAAATTACTACTTATACAGGAATAACTTATTAATTTTTTTGTGTGTGTGGTATTAGGAGTTGAACCCAGAGCCTCACGCCTGCATGCATTTCAAGTGCTGGACCACTGAGCTGCACCCTGAGCCCATGTTTTCAGTTTTTGAGACAGGGTCTCTCTAAGTTACACAGACTGCCTCTGATCTTGAACTTGCAATCCTCCTGCCTCCACCTCCTGAGCCACTGGGATTACAGGCGTGTGCCACTGTGCTTGGCTAAGAATAACTTATTAGTTTTTGACAGTAATTTTTTCTTAAATTATATCTCACTATTAGTTTTATTTGGGAGAAGGACCTGGCAACTCACTCCCAAAAATCAATCTGCCATTGAAAACCCTATGAATAGCAGAGAAGCACTGACAATAGTGTTTCCCCTGTTGTACAGAGGATCGCTATGAGTCGGATACCGACTCGACGACACCTAACAACAACAACAATTAGTTTTATAATCAGAATACTATATAAAAATGACATATAGAGTGTTAGGAGTTTATTATCTCTCTTTATGAATGTTGAGACTTTTTGGGAAGAAGATTGAATAGATTGCTCTGCACCCTGATAGTTTCAAAGCTTGTCTGAAGATTTTCTTAGGACAAGATTGTTCTTGTTGTCAGGTGCTGTCAAGGCGTGTCCTACTTATAGCGAACCTTACAGGGTTTTCAATGGCTGATTGTTTCAGGATTGCTTTGGGAGTGGAGTGCCATGTCCTCCTATTTTTGTGGTGCTGGGAATTGAACAGGGACCTCAGAAACTGCAGAATGGTGCTCTACCAACTGAGCTACATCCCAGCCCAGAGCAAGAGGAGAGTAGCCTTTATTGGTACTAATTGAGCTAATCAGTAACTTTAATTAGGATAGTAGGGTCTAGGGTTTACCTCAGTTAGTAGAGTGTAGCTCTGCACTTTCTGAGGACCCAGTTTCAATCCCCAGCACTGCAAAAATGGGAGAAGGATAAGGCAGTCCACTCCTGAAACAGTCTGGAAACAATCAGCCATTGAAAACCCTATGAGAGTCACTCTGAGATAGATACATTTGAGGGCACCTAACAACAATTAGGATAACTAATTGGGCTCTGGGCTGGGATTTAGTTCAGTTAGTAGAGTGCCACTCTGCAGTCTCTGAGGTCCCAAGTTTGATTCCCAGCACTGCAATCCACTCCAAAGGAAATCCTGAAACAGCCATTGAAAACCCTGTGAGGGTCGCTATGAGTCAGACATGACTTGAGGGTACCTAACAGCAACAATAATTGCACTCTACTAGTAAAAGTATAACTCTTCTATGTGCTCTATAAAATGTGCTATGCTATATTTCCCCATAGGTGCTAGTTAAAACTCAATTGTCCTCCAGCATGGTAGATGGTCTCAACATTGTTTAGATTATAACTTGCTTTTCATTTAATTTCTCTTCTTTAAGGTGGTGGTGGTGGAGGTGGTGTGTGGGTGTGTGTGTGTGTGCGTGTGTGCGTGCGTGCACAAGCATGCACAAATGTGAGTGCACATGACCTCTTTGAAGTGTGTAAGTTACATATATAAAGCTCTACTTACCGTATATGCACAGCCTACCATTCAACCTGAAATACATAAAATATTCTCTGCAGGTTCCTAGGTTTCCTTTCATCTGGAGGTCACCTCTGTGCGTTCACTTTCTCTTCTTCCAAATTCTAATCTCTTTTTTCAGCCCAAGAAGAAAAACGACCAACATATTTTTTGGACTCCCTTCTTTATCTGTGGTCCAGACAGTGCATGTAGACAGAAAGTCAGGCTAGTCATAGACATCATCTCATGTATTTATTTTCTCTCAGGGAACAAGGTTCTACTATGTTTATTGTCTAATACTGAAAAATTATCATTTTCATCTTTTATTATTTTTGATTGCTTACTTCAAGACAGTGAATGTAATAGGAAACATCCCTTCATATATAAAAAATGGAAATACTTCATTTTTCATATGTAAGAGAGATCACCATTATCTGGCTCAGTCAGGAATATATCTTGGTATTTTTACTAGAACTGCATTATGTATATTAGCTTATTTAGGTGAAATTTTTGCCATTATAATGCTGAATCTGCTTGTCAAAAATAAATAGATAATAAGCCAGGTGCAGTGGCACATGCCTATAATCCCAGCGGCTGGGGAGGCAGAGGCAGGAGGATTGCAAGTTCGAGATCAGAGGCAGACTGTGTAACTTAGCAAGACCCTGTCTCAGAAAGTTAAAAAATGGTCTAAGGGTGGAGCTCAGTGGTCCAGCACTTGCAGAGCATGCAAGCACAAGGCCCTGGGTTCAACCCCCAGTACCACAAAAATAAATAAATAAATAAATAAATAAATAAATAAATAAATAAATAAAAATTTCCCCTTCTTTCAAATGTACTTTTGTGTCTTCAGTGTTGTAAATTTTCTAACATTTACTTTTAAAATCTTTTTTATTATATTTATTTTTAACCTTTTAAAATATTTAAAATGTATATATTTATAGGGCAATATATTTCAATAAATGTGTACATTTTATAAGATTTAAATCATTTTAAACATATATCTCCCTTCAAACACTTGTCATTTATTCATGGTGAAAACATTCAAAATCATTCCTTATAGCTTTTTAAAATATATAATACATTATCATTATCTGTAGTCATCATACTATGCAATGCCATACCAGTAAGAGTTTTTTTTAAATAGATTAACTAGATGATTACCTACCATGTGCCTTAGGGAACAGGATTGCTATTTTAAAGTGCTTCTTATCATAAACATTTTCTCATTATATTTTCTAAGTATTTTTTGAGAATATGAGTTACTTATTTCACATTGATTTTATATCCTGCTACATTTTGTAATTGGTAGAGTGCTGTGCTGCAGTCTCCGAGGTCCTGAGTTCAATTGCCAGCACCACAAAAATGGGAGAAGGGCCTGGCAATCCACTTCCAAGGCAATCCCAAAACAGTCTGCCATTGAAAACCCTATGAGGGTCGCTATGAGTCAGATATCGACTCGACAGCACATAACAACAATAACAACATTTTGTAATTAGTTTTGTTGATCATATCTATTACCCTTGGCTATTTCAGTTGTTTAGACTCATTAACAAGGAGCAAAACATTACTACTTCTTTAGAATTTTTATGCATTTTCCTATATAATTGCATTTCCAAATAATTGTAATAAATGTCAAATAGTACAGGTGATGCTGGGACAACTTTGCATTTTCCTATTCTTGTTTCCCTTTATTAATAAATATTGGTGGAGTACAGAGTAATCAGGCTTTTGCTATTTCCATTATGCAACTGTTAAGTTGGTTACACGTTCATCAACTTACATAATTTATGGAACCGTTTGACTATGTGTTATATTACCCCATATTCCCCATGTATTCATGTAGTTGCATCATATAAATTGAGATTATGCTCTCCTCACTTATCCCTCTCCATTATTTCTCTTTACAATTCCCCTTCCACAACCTTTGATCCCCTTGCTAATCATCTCCTCATTTCTTTCTACTCTGCTTTTATTTTCCTTGCTTAAATAAGCCTGATTGTTCATTTTTATATATCTACATATGTATTTTTTTCTTCAAGTTAGGCTTGGCACCCAGACACAAGTGAGAACATTGTGTTCACTCACTTAAGATGACATTCTCCAGTTTCACCCATTTTGCTACAAATAGCATTATTTCATTTTTTATTGCTGAATAATATTCCACTGTGTATATGACTATTTTTTTTATCCATTCCTCTGTTGATGGGCATTTTGATTAGTTCCATATCCTTGCTATTGTGAAGACTGCTGCATTAAATATGGAAATGCAGGTGTCGCTATGGCATGATGACTTGTCATCTTTTGGGTATATTGTAAGGTATGGCATAGCTGGGTTTTATGGCAATTCTATTCCTGCTTTTCTACAGCATCTCCACATTGATTTCCAAAGTGGTTGAACTAATTTACAGTCCCATCAGCAGTGTAAAAGAGTTACTTTTTCTCCACATCCTTGACAGCATTTGGTATTATTTGTTTTGTTGATCTTGTACATTCTTAGTGGAGTGAGATGGAATCTCAATGTTATTTTGATTTGCATTTCCCTAATAGCTAGTGATATTATTTTTTTCATGTGTTTCTTGGCTCTTCAAACTACTTCCTGTGAGAACTGTCTGTTCATTTCTTTTGCCCACTTATTGAGTTATTTGTTGTCTTGGTATTTGCTTTCTTAAATTCTTTATATATTCTTGAAATAAGTCTTCTGTCAAATATGTATGATGCAAAGATTCTCTCCCATTCTGTTGGCTCTCCCTTAACTCTGTTGATTGTTTCCTTTGCTGTACTGAAGCTTTTAAAATCTTAAAGGAAGTACTTTGAGGTTTTCCCCATTAAGAAAAGATGTAAGTCCATAAAGAGATATATGTAGTATGTCATTATAAGAAAAAAATGCAATCAATTAATATATTTCATACGTATTTCAGCCAAAATTGTCTATTAGAATTTTTATAAAATTCCTTCCTGTATCTGTGAAGATAACCATAATATTTTCCTTAAGCCTATTATATTGTTGTCTGTGGCCATGCCACCTTGACATCTGATCCTGTAAGATCTTAGAAGCTAAGCAGGATTGGGTCTGGTTATTACTTGTAAGAGAGACTACCTGGGAACACAAGGTGCTGTAGGCTTAGGAAAAGAACTTGGCAGCTCACCCCCCCTTCCCCCCACTAAAGAAAACATCAGCCATTGAAAACTCTACGAATAACAGAGAAGAACTGATATAGTGCCAGACGTGGCACAGAGTCAGGGAATGCTTCATCAGTCATATGTAAGTTGGACCTGATTGGAGGGTATCTAACATCATCAAGTTGGGTCCGACTCATGGTAACTCTATGTACAAGAGAACAAAACACTACCCTGTTTGTGTGCTCTGCCATGCACATGGTCTTTTTATGTTTGAGCCATTGTTGCAGCCACTATGTTTCTTCTCATTTTGGGTGCAGCCATATCAGCAAATGGAGATCCCAGAGTCTTTATTCCATTCCCATCATTAAGATTGACTTTACTTTGAGGAGGGAACTCTTCCTTAGTTCTTCCAGCCTTCTTTTGAGTGCCTTCCAGCCTGCAGGAATCATTTTCTGGCTCTATATTTAACAGTGCTTCTCTGCTATTCATAGGGTTTTCAATGGCTAATTGTTTCTGGAATGGGCTACCCAGTCTGTCTTAGTCTGGAAGCTCACCTGAAATCTGTTTACATTGAGTGGCCCTTCTACTATCTGAAATACTGGTATCATAGCTTTCAGCGTCACAGCAACACACAGGCCCCCACAACAAGACAAGCCAACAGACATGTGGGGTATGCTTATTACGAGTAACATTAATACTTTAATCTTTTATTTCTTCAATTTTAAAAACCAAAATTTGTACTTTTTACAAGCAATAGCTTTTGAAGCAAAAGACAAATATGCATACCTTTTTCTAAATATATAGAATAAATTTGATAGAATCAAGAAATCATGATATTTAATGTTTAACAAATAAGATTTATCAAGCTGTATCTCATTTGTGAGTCATTTTGAACCACTTGTCAATTTTTATTTGTATTTAACAAGTATGGAACAAAAAATATCCTTTTATATCACTAAGAAGATATTCTCTTTCATCAGGCTAATATTGTGTAGTATGAACTTGTGATTTTCAGTTTAGGAATGACTATTCACTAGAAACCTAAAACCTAAGACTAACAGGTTAAAATAACCAAAGAATAACAGAAAATGTAACTAAATATAAGAACCTCTATCTCAAAAAATGTTACATTTCTATATCTTTAATTCAGCAATTCTATTTATAAAATTCACAAAATATCCCATAAAGGTAAAAAAATATAATGATGGTAATAATTATAATTTTATATTTCAAATACTGAACACCAGAATCAACTTATTCTGCCATGGCTGCTTATGTAAATTATCGTGTATCAGTACAATGAAATATTATTGAAGTGGTAAAAAATGGAATAAATATTATGCATTGGCATGGACAGATCTAAAATTGTGGTAAATATGAAAGAAACTGAAAATAATGGATAATATGATCCTGACTGACAATGATATAAGCACAGAATTTCTGAGCTACCGAGCATACAATATTGTACTTCAGGAAGAGGAATTTAAGACAACAGAAAGGAGCTCATTCTTTATTTTTGGATTATTTAAAAATGTACCCAAAATGTTACAATAAGCAGTAGAATTAAAGTATGTAAACATGGAAAGATACATTAAACATATCTAAATGAAAAAGTAACAAATACTAGATAGAAATGTAACAAATACTAGATAGAAATTTTTATATTTACTTTTAAATTTTATTGATTTTGTCCCAGGAATTTGATAATTAGATTCAAGCAAAAATTTACAAGATATTTTAGTTTAAAATAAGCAGCATATAATAGCCATTTTGGTTTTTACCCATCTTGATTCTTATTCTTTTTGTTAGTTGTTGTTAGGTGCTGTCATAGCGACCCTCTGTACAACGGGAAACACTATTGTCAGTGCTTCTCTGCTGTGCATAGGGTTTTCAATGGCAGATTGATTTTTGGGAGGGGGTTGCCAGGTCCTTCTGCCAATCTTATTCTTTAGACTCAAAGAAGTAGAAGTTAAATATATTGGGTAGTTTGGGAATGCACCATGTGGAGGTGAACCTACTTTATTCTTACAGTCCTCTTACTTTGGTATGAAATGTATTGTTCTATGAAGCTGAGCAGAGGAACTAAGAAGATCTAGATCTATTTCCTTAGCACATTGTAGGTGAATAGTAATTAGACTATTGATCAGAAAATGTTAGAGGCTATATCTGAATAGCCAAACTTTTTCACCCATTTCAGAGTGGATGTTTACCAAAAAGCCAGGCGAGGCTACCAGAAACCTATCCAAAATCAGACGCAGCATATACACATTTAAAATTGCTGAGTCCCAAAATAAAGGCATCACAGAGCACAAAAGTGAAATGAAGTTAGTATTATAAAATGTCCTCTGGCAATAGCCTTTCATTAGCTACTTTGGCTCACAAACTTTTAAAAGATGACAATCTCTTGCTCTTCTCTATCCTCCTGAGTACAGAATTTTATAACCAAGCACTATCTTTATTTAAGTGAAAAAGAAGGTTGATCTCATAAAAGCCCTGTAGGGTATTATTGGACACAGTAGGAGTCACTTTTAAATAACTTTTGTATTTATCAGTCTAAGGTATGTGAGAAGAGCAGATTGTAAAATTTAAACTATGCTATGATGGTGTAAGTATAAGTCAAGCGTAAAAAAGGGTGAGCTTCCTTGTGTGTGTAGTGTTAGAGGCAAAAAATTAAAAAAATGGATGAATATCTAAGCCATAATATCGTTTTGGTCTTAGATGGTACATTTGAGCACAATGGTAAATCAAAGAAATGTAAAATCTTAGTTTGATAATGGACTTTTGAGGTCATAGAATGGTAGTGCAACTTTTCTTCTAAGCATTGCTTATCACTGGAGCATGTTAGATAAAAGGGAACCTACATTTAACATGGATATTCTCAGTGAGAACTTTACAAGTTGGGCACAATGATTAGAAATGTTCTTTAAGCTAAATTCTCTTTTTTCTTTGCTGTGCCCCCTGAGGAAATTGAAACAAAGTCTCCCAAATTCACAGTATGACTCATTAAATTTCAGAATATTTCTGCCCTATCTCTATTTTTCCATTACAGGTTAATTACACTTTGTTTCTTAAATCATTGCCTTGAACATTATAACCACACATTTTAATTCCTAGCTGTAAAACTTTCTGTTAGATTTCTTTTCACAATCCTGGTCATTCTTAGGACTCTAGAGATCTAGAGATAAGGCAAGTGTGCAGTTTTGTGGTAAGAGTGCCTGCACAGCATACAAAATACCCTGCATTCAAAAAACCAAAAACTTAGTGTTGTTATTGTTAGGTTTCATTGAGTTGGGTCGGACGTATAGCAATGTGTAACCTATGTGTAACCGAACAAAACACTACCCAGCACTGTGACATTTCTAGCACAATGTCTGGCAGTGCTTCTCTGCTGTTCATAGGGTTTTCAATGGCTGATTGTTTTGGGAGTAGGCTGCTGGATCCCAAACCTACAACACAACATATTCCTAGATGGTCTCCCATTCAAGGACGAACCAGACCTGACCTTGCTTAGCTTTTGAGGCCAGATGATTTCAGAGGCCAGGATGGTATGACTGTAGACAAATAACATATATCTATATAGTATTTTGACCTGTTATGATAATACCTTAAAATCTCATATTTCATTCACTACAATAGAGGAACTTCCAAATATGAGAAATTCTATATCCAAATGTTTACTTTCAGATGATCTATTCCTCATTTTGAAAAAATATCCTAGAATAGTTGTTCTCAGTCAAGTTCATAGACTCATGAAAATTCTGAAGATACTTAGAGGGTATTTTCAATGCAAAAATTATTTTTAAAATAATACTAGGAAGATATTTGCCTTTCACTCCATTAACATTTGCAATTTGTTGTTGTTGTTATTAGGTGCCGTCGAGGTGGTATCCAACTCATAGCGACCCTACATACAACAGGCGAAACACTATAGTAGTGCAAAAAATTTGCTGCTGCCATTGCATGAACTGTGGAAGTAGCACCACAAAATCCTCTATTAGTTATTTGCTTTTTCAATAACATGGTCGCAAAAGAAAAAAAATATATTTACATATATATATATATATATATATATATATATATATATACATATATATATGCTGTTTAAGATTAGCCTTTAGAAGCAGTAAAAATTATTAATTTTATTACTTTGTTGTGTTTGTTACTTAAGAGTTGAATTGAAGGCCTCCCACACACTTTGCAAGTGCTCTATCACTGAGCTCTACCCACAGCCCTGTTTTCATTTTTTTACTTTGAGTCAGGGTCTCAGGAAGTTTGGCAACCTGCCTCTAACCTTGAACTTGTGATGTTCCTGGCTATGCTGGGATTACAGTCTGCACCACACTGCCCGGTTATTTTTATTATTAATTATATCCTCATTTCTTTTTATTCTGTGATTAATAGAAAAATATACAAACCTAACTGTTGTTGTTGTTGTTAGGTGCCATCGAATTGGTATCTGACTCATAGTGATCCTCATAAGGTTTTTAAGGGCTGTCGGTTTCAGGATTGCCATGGGAGTGGATTGCCAGGTCCTTCTCCCATTTTTGTGGTGCTGAGAATTGAACTCAGGACCTCAGAGACTGCAGCGCAGCGCTCTACCAACTGAGCTAAATCCCAGCCCACAAACCTAACTAGGAATTGATAAAACGATTAGATATAGTCAATTCCAAAATTTGTCAAATCTAAGGGATATGTGCAAACATAAAAACACAATTGAAAGTGAAGTCTTGGTGGCATGGTGCTGCATGCCAGTAATTCCAGGGGCTCAGGGGGTGGAGACAGGAGGATCATAAGTTCGAGACCAGAGGCAGTCACATAACTTAGTGAGACTCTGTCTCAAAAAAACTGAAAAAAATGGGCTGAGGGTGCAGCTCAATGGTCCAGCACTTGCAAAGCATGCAAGCCCGAGGTCCTGGGTTCAACCCCCAGTACCACGAAAAAAAAAAAAAAAAAAAAAGAAAGAAAAAGAAAGAAAGAAAAAAGAAAGAAAGTAAGTGAAGTGAAGCTCTCAGTAGTCTGAGGACTGAAATGTCTGTAGGTCACCCATAGGGATATGGAATTCCTCAAGGTGTTGACATAAGGGGACAAGGGGACAGAGAGGTTTAAAAAGTGCAGAGAAGGTAAAATATTATTCAGTGATTGAACACCATGTTGTAAATACATAAGAGACTGACAAATGGCAATGAGAAGTGAGGCTAATGTGTTTGTTTTAATTAGCTGCACAATATGAGGTTTAAAGAAGCTGACATTTTAAAGGGGTAGCTGAGGTATGTGGCTCGCATTTTAGAGTAGAATACCAGAAAACCTCTGTACTACCTTCTGATGCCTACTTATAAGGAATAAAGTAGATTAAGTGTCTGCCATTGGAAGAGAATTTAAAGGAAATTGCTTCAGTGATAAAGAAAACTCCAGTTATTATCACCAGTTAAAATATTAAGGAAACATCAAAAGACAGTCTTGAGATTGGAGAGGATATTTTAAAATCACATACCTACTGTGCAGAGGTCACAGTGAAAGAGTCTGAGGGGAGAAGCGCAGTGGTGCATTAAGTTTATTAGAAGATGAGTAGAATAATATACTGATGAGTGTCATTCCACTAATTGGTGTCCCGAGATGAGCAAGGACATAAAGGGTGATTCTATGAGTTCAAATCAATTATTGCCTTGCACTAAGCAGTTTATCCATTCAATTCACGGTCCTGAACATTTTCTATGGGGAGCTTGGTGAGAGTCCTCTGTCTCAAAGCTACTGAATACACATCTGTAGGGGATATAGAGGGAAAGGGCTCTTTTAGTGAAGGCAAGAGGAAGGCTTATTTCCTGTATCACATGTGTCATGATCAGAAGCCAGTGAAATACCACAAGGTAACAACTCTTAGTGCTTCAAATGTGTTGCTGTTTCCTAGGGTGACAGGCCCTTGAAGTGACATAACAGAGTAGTTGACAGTGGAGTGCAATCATCGTGGGTCAGGTCAGAGTGGTAAATGAACATAGCTGGGAAAACAGAACCAGGCTGCATTTGAAAGAGGGCGGGATTCCATGTTACTCTGTAGTGGCTTACTTGGGAGATGCTGACTAAGAAGGATGAAGTGAAAGAACGAAGTGATATTTAACAAGCACAGAAGCATGACTCAATGAGGAGTGGAGATCAATGAGGCAGAAAGAGACTCCTCTTGAAAACAAATGAGGCAAAAATGGACCGACTCCCAGCCCTTTCCAGGATCCTTTTTGTTGCTGTTATTTTGCAACTAAGTCAGCCAAGCTGAGTTCTAGTCATATTTCTTCCTACTGTGAATTGCCTATATTTATGTCCAGTTATGGACATGAAAAATATCCCGCTAGAAGCATAATTGCCCATCCTCCTTACTTTTTCAGCCAAAATTGCTGTTTATACTGCCTGAGTTCTAACTCGCAATGTACTTGAATGTCATACTCAGTCAGTGTCCAGCTTAAACCAAATATATCATCACATTTTCTCTTTTCAGAATATTGAGTTTGGAATAAACAAGGACATTAGGGAGGGTTAATGGATAGGAGTAGAATTCACACACTGAAAAATCAGGAACCAAAGGGAATCTTCAGAGCAAAAGTTATGCTGTGTTCCTGGGAACGTGTTGTTTCCTAAGACCACTGAAAAGGATACTTGTAATTTGGTTAAGTGTTGAAAGACTCTACCCCAAAATGGTTTTAAACTATGGGATGAATTTACCGTTTCATAGCTAATATTCCAGCAAAGAGGTATGGAGAGGAAGTTAATGTCTTTAGAACCAAACTATGGAATCTGTAAGGAGACAAAAATAATTAACCCACCAGGCACAGTGGCACAAACCTGTAATCCCAGCAACTGGGGAAGTGGAGCCAGGAGGATCATGAGATTTAAGCCAAAGGCAATAAGCCAAAGGCCTCCCACACTCTTTGCAAGTGCTCTGTCACTGAGCTCTACCCACAGCCCAGTTTTCATTTTTTTACTTTGAGTCAGGGTCTCAGGAAGCTTGGCAACCTGCTTCTAACCTTGAACTTGTGATGTTCCTGGCTATGCTGGGATTACAGTCTGCACTACAGACCCTTAATTAGCAAGACCCTAACTCAAAATAAAAAAAGAAAAATGGGCTGGAGATGCATCCCAGTGGTACAGCATTTGCAATGTATGTGTGTGGCTCTGACTTCAACCTCTAAGTTCCTCCACCGACCTCCACCCCCCCAAAAAAAAAGAAAGGAAAGAAAAGAAAGAAAAAGAGTAATTTATCCAAAGATTCAGAGTAAACGTTCAAATTCTCTACCACAGTCTTTAAGCCTTGAGCATTGTGTGCACTTTGAAACAGCATGTCATATTGTTGATAAACCATAAATCATGAACTTAGAGACACAGAGCTGGTATTTAATTCTCCTTCCACTGTATATAACAAATAACACCTTAGAAAAATTTAGCCTAAGCTTACAATGGTAATAGTTGTTCAAAAGAAACAAAATGCATAACTATATTCTAACCCTAAATAATCAACTAATCTTAATTCCTTTTATTTTTCAGGCCAAATAAGGAACTGCCTAAAGGGAAGAATTCAGATCTTAGAACTTATATACCAAGTTTGGATAAACTTTGAGACAACGTTGTAGATGTACCTCTGAGAAGAAAGAAATTTCTTGCTCTTTAGAGATTTTCTTTCAACATTGAAATAGGAAAAGAAAGACAGACTAGAATATTCCCCATAGATATTTTAGTGTTTCATGTACGACGAGACTTACATTAAACTTACAATTTGGGCGAAAGACTTAGGATACCACTACCTAAGGTCTCAGTATTTTTAACTGAAGTGAGGAATGAAGCAATGTGTCAAAGTGTATGATTTTTATGATAGCAGTCTTTTTTATACAATGAAGTATGACAAAGGACAGTAAGTGAAGAATATTGGGGAAACTCATAGAGTCAGTTATGGAGTTACAGTTGCAGATGTGGTGAAGATGTTTCTTAATGTTTTTAAATTGTATTACTTAAAGGACAGCTATTTTTAAGACAGGTATAGCTTTAAGGATGTTTCAGAAAATTACAATTCATAATGGACTGAGAGCTTAAAAGCAGATGCAAAGTAGGAGAGTTACATTTCAATTTGCCACCTCTGTTCTCATTGATTTTAACAGTGATTAATTTTGCCTCATTATTCAACACGCTAATTAGATCATTCTGTTTGTCTTAGGTGAATCAATGTTCATCAGAGAATCATCCTGTCCAGTTTTAATGGATGAGCAAAAGATGTCTATTTTCACTCTTTCTTAGCCTGTACAAGTTCTAATACTATATTACCTGACACTCTTAAGACTACCACTTAGTCATAAGTACTTTGTCATGGTTTGAATATAAAATTCCCCCCACAGCTTAGGTCCTTTAGCATTTGGTCCCCAGCTAGTGGCTCTGTTTTGGAGGTCATGGAACTTTGGGAAGCAGGCCTCGCTTCATGGAAGGGGTCACTGGAGGCGAGTTGTTGGAGATTTTTTACCCAGACAAGCCATTCTACAAATCTCTCTGTCTCCTGCCCTGTGATGCCATGAGGTCATCAGCCATAGGCACTAACTCCTGCTGCAGCCACCCCTTCCCTGTTGCCATTATGAACTCATCCTCTAACTGTGTGCTCGCAATGAATCTCTTCCCCTGTAAGTTTGTTTGGGTTGGTTTCTCTGGTACGGTGACTATGGCTGCATAATATATGCTTGGTTACCAATATTTTCAGTTCTCCTCCATCTTGTCAGATGATAAGATTGCACTGACTTGAAGTTAATTGTGACACTTATCTAGCTAAGGAAATATGAATGGTAATTATATGTTGTTTCTAAGAAGGAACATTTAAAAAGGTTATTTCTTCTTTCTTCCTGCTTTTATAAGCAGTCTGCATCTTTGAGTGAGAACCACATAAATCATTGTTCCCAATTTACACAAAATGGATTTCCATGAGTGAAAAATATACTTTTTTTTTAAAGCCTCTGATATTATGGAGCTACTTTTACTCATGCCATTGTAGTATCTTCTCTGATAAAGAAACTGAAACCATAGTTAAGGGTTATCATAAAAAAATCAAAAGGCATGTTGCAGAGGCTCAATGATTAAGCAGATGATAGCAAAGAAATAATCACCTAGGCTATGAAAGTAGGTCTTCTACGTTAGACACTAGAGAAAGTTTTGATGTAGCTATTGCCTTTGTCTATTAAATCAGTTAAATTATATGAGCATAGTCTTTGTGCTCCTGCTGCTTCTTTTTCTTCTTCTTTTCTTCTTCTTCTTTTTCTTCTTCTTCTTCTTCTTCTTATTATTATTATTATTTTTTTTTCATAGTTCTCCAAAGTAAAATTACATCTAGAATTACAGAATGGAGTTACTACTACTTCAGAACACCTCAATGAAGACTGCCATAAATAGTCAGAACTTCTGTTCTTGTGGATGGACAATGTGACTTACATAGGATTTTTGGAATTTCTCCCTTGAAAAAGAGATATGTTTCTGTTTCGGAAGAAGCAATGAAATATTTGCTTACTAGGAAGACACATGACCCTTTATATCACATGTTTACCAATGTTTCTAGTTCCCTTTTGGACATTTAGTGTTTTGCCTGTCTTCACATCTTTACTATTAGGTGAAGCCATGACATCTACCTTAAAAAATATGAGTAGAAGGGATGTGTTTCACTTTCAGTTTGGAGGCTTTAAGAGCAGGTATATAATTTACCACGGTGTCTTCTTTCTGACACAGCAACAAGTGATGCTTCAGATGGTGGAGGTCATGTCAGCCTGTGTTTCTGAAAGACAGTAACATGAGGCAGGGATGGTACCTAAATGACGATTTCCATGTTATGTGAACAATAAACAAAACACTAAACAAAATAATTCCTACCCTAATTCTAACTGAAAACTTGGGGAAAGGGAATATTTATTCCCTTGGAATCATTTAAGTTGTTACTAACTACAAAATATGTACGATGTGCTTTTTAAAAAGCTGCATAAACCCCTACATTCACAAAAATGTTGGAAATAAGAAAAGAAATTGGACTAGGATTCAATGTGTTTGCTTGTTCTGTGTCTTCTATTCCATATATATGGATGAATTCCACACATTATAATTATGTCTCTTTTATGTAAAATTATTTTTACCAAATTTAATTTCATGGTCTTCTAACATAAAATGAAGTAAAAAATTAATACAGTTTAGTATTTTCAACATAATTTTAACTTATCAATAAATTCAGAATTATTCAGGGTATGTTGTTGTTAGGTGCCATCGAGTCGGTATCTGACTCATAGCGACCCTTATAGAGTTTTCAATGGCTGACCGCTTCGGGATTGCCTTGGGAGTGGATTGCCAGGCCATTCTCCCATTTTCTGTGGTGCTGGGAATTGAACTCGGGGCCTCAGAGACTGCAGCGCAGCGCTCTACCCACTGAGCTAAATCCCAGCCCATTCAGGGTATAGACATATGCTATTCAGCAATTATTCCCAATCAAGATGATATGCTGTAGATTTTGAGAAAAGAAAACCCTCATACCTCATATCATTATTCCACAGGCTTCCTAACTCCTATTAATAGATTTGATGTTCATTTGAGTTTTCCCAGACTCAGAAGTTTGCCTCTATTGTCTGCCCTGATATCACCAGAACTAATATTATTATGCCTGTAGATAGGGTAAACTTCAGACTCCAGGTCTCCTTTTCTATTCTACATAAAAATTCCCATACACCTCTATTTGTTCTTGCTCTACTCGTATATCTGTATATCATCCTCTTACCCCAAGCTATGGTCCACCACTTACAAAATCTGTTATCTCACATTCTTTGTATTTCTTTATTAAAATATAATCTGTATTTTTTCTGAGGACACAGCTTCCACTGCATTTCATTTCAACAACAATTTCTCCCTCTAACTTTCCTTTTACCTTATACCTAGAGGTAAAGTAAGGTATCCTTGTCCATAGTATGGTTTCTAGACAGACAATTCTTTCTCTCTCTTTAGGAAATTCACGAGCACTGTTTGGATAATACAATTTCTGGCTCATAGTTAGTCTTTTAAAATTTTCTTTTCTTAATTTTAAAAATTAAACATATATTCTGATAAAATGACCATATAAAAGTTGTTAATATGGACTATATATATCTTGTCTTCTGTTATTTTTATGAATTATTTCCCTTAAATGTATTTAAGCATTCAGGAGCATAATTAGGAAAATCACAGTAATTTATAAGATGCTGAGTATAATATTTACTCTATCACAAAGACCTCCCTTAAGGCCATGTTTTTCCTAATCTGTGACTTGCTTTTCATTATAAACAGAATAACTTTTTCAAGTGTTTATGATTTCCCATTTCCTTTGCTAACACATCAAAAGCCCCTTTGGATCTGCCTCTAGCATGGGGTCTGTCTTCCAGTTTCTCCTTACACAATTATTTTGCTTGTGCTTCAGTCCACTCATTTACTTGTTCGCTTTATTTTATAGCTTGGCTTTTTCCTCTGTACGTTGACTTATATATTTCTTGAACTAAAGTAGAATTCCAAACAGTTAATTTAAAAACAACATCAGCAGTGAATATGTCTGGCATATTGATTACATGTTTCAAGGAACAATTTATTTTGTGTCAGAGATACTAGGAAGATTATCAAAATAGGCCAACGACTTTGAAAAAGACAGAGATGCAATCTCCAGAAATGAAGTTTATGACAGAGACTCCTTAGTAATTAAGCAAAATTATATCTGTCAGAATGATGAAACCAAGCTATTTAAGTAAATAGTAATTGAAGTTAGGGTCCTCAAGAAGGAACATGTGCCATTTAAGGAAGCCTGGCAGTGCTTAAAGGATTGTTGATTGTACTTGATGTGGGCTAGAGAAAAAAAAAACCAGATATAAGTTAAGCTTTCTTGTGTTAGGTGGAGTTTTCAAGGAAATCTTATATGTGAAAATCTATCATAAACCTATGGGCGGGTACTTGCTCCCTAACTTTAACTACCCTGAAACTGATAATCTTTCTTTCTGAATTCCCCTTAGCTATACTGTCAAGGTTATTACTTTTCAAACTCACCTATAATATTCCTAGGTGATAATGCTAGAGTTGAAGTGGGATTTCACTTCATGCCTCATCACTGCACTTTTCTCAAGCAAAGAAACCCAATGCATATTTGCTATGTGCTCTCATATATTCAAACTTATCTTCAGAATGCATAGCTCAGCTTCATGTCCCAGCAGAGTAGGGTGTTTGCCATAATGTGTGTTGCAGATTAACTGTTTACTTCTACAAAGTTTAATTATTGGGAATGAGAATTGAAGTTACTTCTGTCAACATAAGTTGAGTACTTCAGAATTATTTCTCGGAGAGATTAGGTTATAAACCAACAAATAATTTTATTGTTTGGCTTTGGAAAGTCTTGCAAATGAATTTACCCAGGTAAAAACTTTGCTCACATGAGCCAACAATTTGCTTGTCAAATAGTAGTTTAGTTATCAATGCTAACTTCAAGAACATCTTGCTGTGAACACCATTATCAAATTTGCAGAATAAATGTTCAATAATATTCTAAATTGATCCCTTCTATAGAAGATGTACCTTAAGCTGGTTGAGTTAGACCCCCAAAATGTAAGTACACCCTGGAATACACCTTATATGCTATAGATAAAAAAAATTTAAGGAAGTATTCTTTACCTAGGAATTTTTATTGAACTTGAGTACTACTTTTTCTAGTGGTCTTTGATAGAAGGCTGAAAATTGACCATGAAATGCATTATATTCTTGTATATATGCCAGAAAATGTTATCTGCAAATTTATAGAATTTTCAGAAATCAATGGACCTTGGAATGTATGTATCAGACTTGGTTTGAATTCTCTATCACCCACTAAATACCTATTAAGAGTAAATCACTTTATAAGCTGTTGATGTATCAATCCAGAAAGTTGAGTTAAATAGAATATAATGTTTTAATTAGAAGAATGTCATAAATAATAAGGTTCAGCACTCATTGGAATCTTCAGGAGACAGGCAGTAAAAATAAATATCTATGGAATTAGGTAGAATAACATAGAATTTAGTTAAATTGATAGCAGACATCAAAAACAACCACCAATAAGAAAATTAATCTCTTTGGGTAGGACTGGTGATAAAAATTACTTTGAGACTGGGTCAACCTCTTTTTAAAAGAGGATCTATGTATCTTCCCTACACAACAACTCAACAGATGATAACAACTTTGCAGTTGTTGTTGTTAGGTACCGTAGAGTGGGTCCAACTCAGCATGACCCTATGCACAACCGAAAACTACGTATATGAAATAGCAATTCAAGTGAGTCCCAATAATATCTCAATAATGTTCAGTTTAGTATTAGAACAAACAAGCCATGTTATCTTATGTTACCAACTTATCTTATCTTTTTTACTTTTTTGCAGTACTGGGAGACTGAACCCAGGGCTTTGCAAATACTTGTAAGGACTCTGTCACTGAATTGGACCCCCAATGTCATTTTTATTTTTTAAATTAAATTTATGTAAGCTGCCTCTGGTCTAGAACCTGCAGTCTTACCACTGCCTCCAGAGTCACTGGGATTACAGATGTGAGCCACCATGCCTGGCCAAATGAGTCTTTTTAATTAATATCATCTAATTTGAAATAAAAGCAGACAAGAAAATGTGACCAAGAATGCATAGCAATTTGCTTTCTGCTTTTTGAATGTTTTATCAGACTACTTAAGGAGGAAATTTTATTGTCACTCTAGGTAATCTTTAATCTTCTCTATGATAGAGATAGATAGTTTTCTTTTTTACCATGTTTACTTGCTTGGGTAAATTAAACATTTCACATGACTGACATGTCTGACAGACATTATATTAATGAAAGGGTATTTGACCAAAAGGTTTATTGTGATTTTCTATTATGTTAGTTATTATTTGAAGATATGATGCCTTCTTTTCCTTCGTCTTGCCTGTCAGGTTTATATTTTTATTCTTTTTCCACAAAGAATATGGACATCATTGATAATTTTCATTCTAAATGTTGACTATGAACAATTTATGCTTCTTAACTTACAAGTGTTAATCCTGTGGAGTTCATATTTCATTTTATCACTTTTTGTCAATGACTTGAGATCATTTTTTATCTAGAAAAATGATATGATTTTTCAGAATAAACCCCAATGTTTATTGTAATTTTAGTTCTGTTAAATTCTGAATAGTAGCTGCCATCTTCAAAAGATTTCTCTTCTGAATAATTACTTTCCATTTTAGCAAATTCACCTATTGAAATACAGTATATTTCCAGGTGTGATGGTGCATACCTCTTATCCCAGCAACTTGGGAGGCAGATGCAGGAGGACCACAAGTTCCAGGCCAAAGTCACCCAATGTAATTTACACAAGCTGTTTCAAATTAAAAAGTAAAAAATGGACTGGGTGTGGATATCAGTGATAGAATGCATGCAAAACATGTAATTCTGTATTCACTGCCTCCAACTCAGAAGAACAAACACACACACACACACACACACACACACACACACACACGCGTATACATACACAATTTGTCCCAATTACAAT
>VMDO01030894.1:0-20720 GCA_007922755.1 Pedetes capensis
TTTTTTTTTTAATCCATTCTTCTGTTGAAGGGCACTTTGGCTGATTCCATATCCTTGCTATTGTGAAAAGTGCTGCATTGAGCATGGAGATGCAGGTGTCTCTGTGGTATGATGACCCATCTCCCTTTGGGTAAATTCTCAATAGTGTTATAGCTGGGTCATAGGGTAGATCTATTTTTAGTTTTTTAAGATACCTCATATTGATTTCCACAGTGGTTGGACCAATTTACAGCTCCCCCAACAATCTAAGAGTGTTCCCTTTTCTCTGCAACCTCGCCAGCATTTGTTGTTATTTGTTTTATTGATCTTGGCCATTCTTACTGGCACTAGGTAAAATCTCAGAGTTGTTTTAATTTCCATTTCCCTAATGGCTAGGGATATTGAGCATTTTTTCATGTGTTTCATGGCTTTATGGACCTCTTCATTTGAGAATTGTCTACTCAGTTCCTTTGCCCATTTGTGTATTGGATTATTTGGTTTTGGGGGGAGTTTTTTCTTGAGTTCTTTATAAATTCTAGTAATTAGATCTTTATCTGATGTATAGGATGGGAAGATTTTTTTCCCATTCCATGGGGGTTTCCTTGACTCTGTTAATTGTTTCTTTTGCTATGCAGAAGCTTTTTAATTTCATGTAATCCCATTTATCTATTCTTGTTGCAATTTCTTAAGCAATTGGAGTCCTGTTAAGGAAATACTTTCCTATGCATATATGATGGAATGTATTGCCTATCTTGCCTTCTATAAGTTTTAAAACTTCACAGCTGGTCTTGAACTCATGATCCTCCTGCTTCTGTCTCCTAAATCGGTGGGATTACAGGCATGAACCACAGCACCTGGCTAGGACATGAATTATTTTGTGCCACATTGTGAATTTTTTTTTCACCTTTGGCTGCTTCTCAATGCCATTGTCACACAGAACAGAATGGTCTGTGCTCATTCTTTTTGCTGGCCACCACCAAGGTGCAGAAACAGGAATCAAGCCCCATCACTATTGTTAATGATGACCATGATAAGGACATACCTCTCACATCAGTATCCTTGCTTTCAGGGTGCTTTTTGCCAGTGATCATCTTCTACTTATCATAATCTGTGTATGCACAAGTGCCTGGAGGTATATACAGTATTGGACAAGTTTTCCAAATCTTCCTAGAACATCATTTTACCTCAAGACTAGGAAGATGGTATTAATACAAACATGGAAAATTTATAGCATAAAGTTTTTGTGCATTTAATAAAACAACATATAATCTATGATAGGCCACTTCTGGCTATCTTGCTTTACTACAAGGATATGGTTTCAAACTATTTAGCCATAGGGATAAATCCAGAGAGAAAATATCAAACTTATTGAAGGTGCAAAAAAAGAGGTGTAATTGAGGGAGGTGCTATGATATGAAAATTGACTTAAACTGGGCTCAGTGGCACACATCTATAATAAGTTACCCAGAAGGCTGAGGCAGAAGGATGGTATTTGAGGCCAGGGGAAGCCTGTCCAGTTCAGCAAGACCTTGTCTCAAAACATAAATATAAAATGATAAGTGTGGCTCAATGTTAGAGCACTTGTCTAGTATGGGCAAGGCCCTGGATTCAGCCCCCTGTACTGAAAGGAGAGGGGAGAGAGAGAGAGAGAGAGAGAGAGAGAGAGAGAGAGAGAGGGGGAGGATATATCAGAATTAAGAAATAAACCAAAATACTTAGTTTCTGGTCCTTGGTCTGTCACTCATATCATTTAAGGCTTTCAATCCCTCTAGGCCTCGTCCATTTTCTTATTTGCGAAAGGAGAGAGATTTATTTTGAGGTCCCTCAAAGCTCTGGATTTCTATGATTTTATGACTGAATTATTCCTTTCCACTGAGAATTTTATCCTAATTCATAGGCGACCAATTGACTATTTTGTATGGTAGAGCCTTTCCTAGCTCAGGCTCTGTGGTCGTCCCCATCTGTGGCCAGAGCTGTCAATCATCCTGTGATTATTTCCACTGTTTTGCAGAGTCAAAGGCCTGCCCTAGAGATGGAGCTTCATTTGAAATACAATTGAGTTCACTTGATGCTGAAAAATGTTACCCCACAAGCATTGGGGTGAGTCTCTAAAAGAATTTACCCCTAAATTTAGGGTATCAATGAGGCCATATATGCCACCAGGACAGCTACTTGACAATTTGTCACTCAACTTCAGCAAAACTGTAGAGGAACAGTGCAATGAATTAATGAATAGCAACAAATCCCCATGACAACATGTTAGTTCATTAAAATTTTATCAGCATTCTTCCTAAGGAAAGTGTGCCTTCTGTTCTATGTTGAGTTTCTTCAACATTGTTTTACAGCCAATTCACAGCATTCTGGTGCTTCAAAATTAGTTCCTGTGGAGAGTTAGATGCACATAGACTCTACATTGTGTCACACATGGGTCTCCTGGGTGTCACAATAAAATATTACCTGCATTTTCATGTGTATTATGGTTTAAACATTAACAAGCATTTCCCTACTGCCTTTTTTGAATAGGTTAATTAGCTGAAGGTCCATCTTTGTGCTATTTTTTAAAATGCATTAAATTGTATTTCTTAAGTATTTTTCTAATATTCAACAATAAAGGCATCAAACGGCAGAAAACTGCAAAATGCTTTTACTTGCTGGCACAGTAGCACTTTCCCTCTGGCTTTGTAAAACCAAAACTAATGCACAAGGCTTGACATTTTCCTTGGGTTCTTTTTCTCTCTTTGAATTATTTTTTCATGGTATAACATAGATGTTAGTGGCGTGGGCATTCTTAAATTTTCTAGCATTATAGGAATATACTTTACTTTTAAAATTTAGGGGGAAAAACCCTCAGAACCCCATCCTACACACCATAGGAAAATTAACACAGTTTCCAAGACTTCCAATGTTTTTTTGAAAGGATTATATTTATCTATTCAATTTATATTTCTAGTGAATTCCTACTCTCACTTATGTCTTGACCCTTTTATTAAAGGATCATACATATGGAAGTCAGCTCTTTTTACTGACTTGGAATACTATAAATGGGGATTAGAAAAATTTAGTAACTTCTTTATTAGCTCTACAAATTAAGGACTATGATATTCCTTGAGATCACAGATTAAGAACATTTATCTATACCTACCCAATAATCACAAGATTATTTTTCTTCCCACAGGAATTAAAAGAGTTTTTCAACATTTCTTATACAGCAATAAATGTATTTATAATAGATATTGATTATGAGTTAGTAACAAAATTATTTTCCTTTTTTTTTTCTTGGTTTATTTATTTATTGAAATAGAGTTTTGCTATGTAGCCCTAGCTGGCTTTGAGTTTGGATTGCTCCTGCCTCCTGAGTGCGGGCATCAGAGACCATGCCTGGTTTTAGTGTAACTTTTATATTATGAAACTTAGCAAAGTTTATCAAACATATATCTTGACTTGAAAATTCCATTTCAGGAATACACCAAAATAATAAGATATTTTCACCAGAATTTATGCAAAAGGATTTTCATAACAACACTATTTATAACAACAGGAAAATAATGAATTTAATCTATCTGCAAAGCGAGTATTAATGTAATTTGTTAAAATCATAAGTAAAATGTTGTTGTTGTTGTTGTTGTTGTTGTTGTTGTTAAATGCCCCCAAGTTGGGTTTGACTCATAGTGACCCTGTGTAAAACTTAATGAAACACTCTTTGACATGGTGAGATGCCTGGCACTATGTCAGTGCTTCTCTACTATTGATAGGGTTTTTGATGGCTGATTGTTTGGGGATTGTTTTAAGAGTGGGCTGCCAGGTCCTTCTCCAATTTTTACAGTGCTGGGGATCAAACCCAGGGCATTAGAGCAGGCAGAGTAGCACTCTATCAACTGAGATAAACCCCAGCCCCAAGTAGAACACTAGCCAACCATTAAAAATGATGAGGCAAATCTCCACTTATTGAAATAATGACTTGTTAACAATGTTTTAGCAAATTATAAGAAAATATAATTGCATTTTTGTCCCTAAGTGTCACGAGAAAATGTGAGTATTTGTGTGAGATGAAGTCTAGGAGAAAAAAAAGACACCTAAAATTTAATGGTATTTTCACTAGGTTGTGGGATTTAAAGTGGCTTGGTATTTTTATTTCCTTTTATTTATATTTTATAATTTTTCCAATACCTAGTAATATTTATGGGAGAAGGATATGGCAATCCATTTCCAAGGCAATCCCGAAACAATCAGCCATTGAAAACCTGATGAAGGTCTCTATGAATCAGACACAACTTGACAGCACCTAACAACCAACCAACCAAGTAATATTTAGTAATTTTTTTCAGTGCTGAGAGGTTAAACCTGAAGCTACATGCATGCAAGGCAAGTGCACTACCACTAAGCTGCAGGCCCATCCTCTGGGCTCAAACTGATAATCCTTCTGCCTCAACCCCCCAAATTACTGGGATTATAGGCATGTACCACAGTACCTGGCTCTTTAAAAACAATGAAAAATTTTTAATTAAAAATTTAGGCAAACCAATTACAAAATCACTTTTATAAGATAAGAAAATCCATAAAACTGAAATTATTTGAATTAAGGCAGAATTTCTGAACAGCTTCATCATAGACATATTGAGCCAAATAATTCCATTTTATAGGGTTATCCTCTGTGTTGTGCCGTGTTGAATATCATCCCTGGCCTCCTCACTCCCCCTCCTGATGTCAATGACATTCTCCCTGTTGTGACAAACATAAATGTTTGCAGACATTGACAAATGGCCGCTGTGAAGACAAATTTACTCTAGTTGATAACTCTTGATTTATAGGTATTGTTTGACAGATGATGATTCTTAATTCACATGTGGGATACTTAACCTGCTCTTCCACGTTCATTTCTCTTATAATGTTTCCTTTTTTCACGCATCCATCCTAAAGGAATTTTATTTTCTTCCTGTCAGAGAAAACTCCAATTCAGACATCAAGCTAGAGAATTTTACAGGTGTTTGTGGTTTAGATTAATGTATCTTAAGGGGTTGCCCAGCATTATGTCACTATGGCTAATTGCTAGGATCAAAGTTATCAAGGAAGGATTTGTGCATTCAAATCCACTGTCTCTAGAAAGTTTAAAATATTTAGCCAAATCATGAAACAAGTCTCATTTGTAAAAAAAAAAAAAAATGTAAATATAGAGATAATCTTATTTTCAATAATTAAGCTGAATCTGAAAAAGTTGGGTGTGATGGTGCACAACTGTCATCCCAGCAACTAAGGCGGTGGAAGCAAGATCACAAGTTTGGGGCCAGAGGCAGCCTGCATAACTTAGCAAGACCCTGTCACAAGATAAAACTTAAAAAAAGTTGGGACAAAAAGGGGCTGGGGTACAGTTCAGTGGTACAGCCCTTGCAAAGTATGTGCAAGGCCCTGGGTTTACACTCTCAAATACTGAAATGAAAATAAGCTGAATGTGGAAAATATAAGACCCTTAGGATCAGGAGACATTAGCTGTGGTTGGGATCTAATCTCCCTCCCCAAGGCTCCTGTGTTGAAGACTTGGTCCCTAGTGATGTAATATACAGAGGGAGGGCCGCTGGAAAGTGGTTGCACCATGTGGGCTCTGACCTCATTAATGCATTGATGGGTTCATAATTTCATGAGTTATAGGGCAGTGCTGGAGAATGAGGAGGTGGAACCTAGTAGTATGGAATGGATCTTTGGGGCCCTGGCCCAGGAGACCGTATCTTGTCCACATCCCCTCCTGATGCCATGAAATAAGTCACTTTGTTCTACTATAGGATCCTCATCATGATATTCTGCCTCATCGGGGCCCCAGAAGCAATGGGACTAAGTGACAAAGGGCTGCAACCTCTGAAACTGTGAGCTAAAGCGAACCTTCCCTCCCTGTAAATTATTTTCTCAGACATTTTGTCATACAATGGAAAGCTGACAGAACATGAATTTGAATTATGCATCTGCCAGACCAATCTTGAAACTGAAATTTTGTCATCAGAAAATAAGGATAATATTAACAGCTGTGTTCAGTTGGATGGCTGTAACAAATAATGAGTGCATTGATGGCTTGAAAGTGCTATATGACCTGCCAATGACTCCGCACCTATTGAGAGTTATTTCTTATAGAGGTTATCAGTGACTGAGGTTGCTATGGCAATTTTCTAGCTCATAATATTGTGAAAGCAAGACCTACTCTATACATGCCATCAAGTTGCATCTAGAAAATAAACAGGAATGATAAAAGAACTTGATTTTTTTCTTTATATTTCTCTGTTCTCTAAGTCCAAGCCTCAGTTCTCATGGTAAAAATTAAATAAATCTTAGGTGCTTGTGGATATGGAATATAAAACTGAAGAACATAAGAGGAGGATAAAGAAGAATAAGTGAATACTTAAAGAAATAAAAATATCATAGAGACTAGGAAACCCGTGTTGGAACTTATTTCAAGAATTTCCAGTGTGGAATTTCCTCTGATACTTGTTCCCTCTGCTTTATTCAACCCTGTTAAAAGTGAATCTACCAATGGGGCTTCTGCAATATGCCCCCAGAGCCTCTATTACACTATAATATAAATAAGCATTAGAGTATCTTTTTCTGATTAGCTGTCACCCAGCTTCTCTTCAAAACATCCCTTGTGGATTTCATAAATTTATTGAGAACTAGAATGTGAACTAGAGTGAAAACTATACCACTTCTTTGCCTGATAACTACTATGCCTGCTAAATTCAAAATTGAAGACTGATAACTTTAAGACATAATATAATAGATTAAAAACATATAGCAATCAACCACTTTCTTTAACTTTCATTTAATCTTATTCTTCCATTCTTCTAAGTTTAAATAAGAGCTTGAGCTTCCCAAATATGATGCCTATGAGATGATCATAGATAACAAAGGAAAATGTAATGTGAGTATGTGTGCATGCATGTGTGTGTGCACATATGTGTGCATGTTGATCTCAGAGAAAGGAATTGTTTAATGAGTGAGTAGCGGGGACAGGCCCAAGATGGAAGACATGCAGGCTAATATTGATTTGTTATCCACCATATGCCAAGATGAGGTTACAAATCTGTGACATATAAGAAATATATTTTCAAATTATTTTTCCAAGAACTGAAATGACATTGAGATTAACTCCTTTTGTTTAGTCTTATTCTAGCTTCATAGAGAGAGGCACATATATGAGAAACAATTTCTCAGGGTAATCTTAGATCAAGGAACACCTTAGAAAGAGTTAATAGACATAAACATTTAGATGTACAGACCTAAAAGAGCTCAGTTTGTCTAGAGAAATGGACAGAAGTATAATTGGCAGAGTATGAATATACATGTGTAGTCATTCAGCAAATGGTTGGAAATGATCACGTCACAAACAGGAAAGAAATTTATAAGACAATAGATATGAATTTGAACATTATATTAACCTTGGAAGTCATAAGAGAGGATGAGATGACTAAAGTCAAGAAGTAGACATATAATGTTGAAAAATGTGATACAATTGACCTTAAAAATTATTTCTTGCAGCCGGTACCATGCCTTACACCTGTAATCACAGTGACTTGGGAGGCTGAGGAAAGAGAATCATGAG
This sequence comes from Pedetes capensis, assembly GCA_007922755.1. Classification (NCBI taxonomy): domain Eukaryota; kingdom Metazoa; phylum Chordata; class Mammalia; order Rodentia; family Pedetidae; genus Pedetes; species Pedetes capensis. The sequence goes on from VMDO01030894.1 coordinate 7,559, forward strand.
TTTGAGGCCAGAGGAAGCCTGTGTAACCTATCAAGACACTGTCTCAAAATAAAAAATAGAAAATAGGCTTGGGGTGCAGCTCAGTGATGGAGTGCTTGCCTAGCATGTACAAGCTCCAAGTTTAGTCCTAAGCACCACAGGAAAATATTACTTTTTGCATTTATTGTCTGTTTTTGGCACTATACCCTAAGCTTTGAGAGAGCAGAGTGCCTGGCAGACTTCTTTATCATCTACGGTTGCACCTACCTCAGTGCCAAGGGCATGGAATCATTGAGTGAATGAGCAGAAGTGGATGTTATTCACGTTAGTATAGAAATTAACTTGTGTTTTCCTGTTGTTATTATTTTTATTGATTTAGCAGGAGCAATCCTATCAACAAGAAAATTTAAATTTAAAGGTAATTTCTTCTCACAGGTGGCTATATTCTGTATTTGTGGAAATGTGAGTGGTCAGCAGTAGAAAATGTAAACATGTCTCTACTTCAGGCTACATGGGCACAAATTGTCAAGAAGGCACATTTGCCACTTTGTATGAATGGTTTGTATTTCACAAGTGATTGTTATTACTGTTGTTAGGTGCTGTCAAGTAGAGTCTGACTCATAGTGACTCTCATAGGGTTTTCAGTGGCTGACTGTTTCAGGATTGCTTGGGGAGTGGATTGTCGCATCCTTCTCCCATTTTTGCAGTGCTGGAGATCAAACCCGGGTCCTCAGAGAGTGCAGAGCAAGTACTCTACCAATTGAGCTAAACCCAGCCTCCACAAAGAACTAGATAGGATTCATTTACAAAGAAAAGAAATAATTTGGTCCTTTTTTTTTTTTTTTTGTCGAAACTCAACTAAGGTCTCACCCTAGGACAGGAGAAGACTATAAAGGGAGATTGCAATTTTTGACTTTTGGCAAGGCCTAGGCGACTATGAGTTGAATCATCAGGCAGAGACTGGACTTTATATTGATTTTCTAAAAACTAATTAGTAATATGAGAGGAGAATTAGTGCCCCACATTTGTGTCAAATCCTAGTGCACCAGATTGATTTCTTATATTAATTGAGATGATATCTCTCTCTACTATTTTGTCCAGAAATAACCTCTGGTCAGTTAGTAACATGGAGATGAGAATGCTTACCTCTTGGCCTTCAATGGCTTATGTTTGTACATTGCATGCTTGGGGCAAGAAGAGGAAAATTCTTTTTCTGTGTGTATTCTTAGAGGTTAGAAAGTAGCATTTCTGCCTCACCCAGTGGTCATAGCATAAACACAAAGTACTTGCTGATTAGTTGTTAAATAAAATTAATAGTCATCAATTAAGTTGGAGCTTATCTCCTGGATAGCCTGCATTTATTTTGTGATGAGATTTTTGCCAATAAAGCATGTATTCCTAACTTTTGAAAATTATTGGTTTATCCCAAATCACTTTCTTCTTAGAAGGAATGAGAGACAGATGTAGAGTACGAAAGGAGTAGATTTGACTTTGGCCGGGCTTATTCTTTCCATAATTGTACTCCTCTGTGACTTAGCTTTTAAGTGATATTCCAAAATGCAATTTGATTTTTAAAACAGATCTTTTATTGAGTTAAATAAAATTAATCTTTTATATTTTTTATGACTTATAGGACTTCTTTTTCCTTCTTTTATTTTATCCAATGCTTCTAATTCTGATAAGGATCTTACAATACCAATTAGTATTCATCCATCATAATTTATTCTATGTTCATGTGATATTTAAGAGAGATTTTACCTTGACATTATTCATTACTTAGGTGTTCTTTCATTCTTCTTTTTCTTGACCTCATTTTTTTCAGCAATCCTTGTCCTCATGCATCCTGTCTTATCCCTTTAAACCTCTATATTGTATTCTTCAAGAATCTTTTGAACGAATGATATGGAAAGTTTATCTGAACTGCCTAATCCAAAGAAGGGAATGTGGTAGGCTGCTTGCTGAGCTCTTTGATAGTATCTATATTGTAATATCCCAAATTTGAAAATATGTTACTTTGTATGGTAAAAGGAGTTTGCAAATGTGATTAAATTAAGGACTTAATTATGGAATTTTTTTTAGATTATCCAGGTAGGTCTAATATTATCACTATGGTCCCTACAAGAGTGAAGCAGGAAGGTCAGAGTCAGATCTGGGAAATGTGGTTATGGAGACAGTGGTTGATAGATGTGTAGAAAGGGATCATAAACCTTATTAGAAGCCTTTAGAAGCTGAAAAAGCAAGAAAACATTCTCTCTAAAGGCTCTAAAAGGAATACTATCCTGACAGAATCTTGATTTTAGACTTCTCAACTCTATAACTGTGAGGGAGTAAATTTGCACTGCTTTAAGACACTAAATTGTGGTGATTTCTTGCAACACAATAAGAAACTAACACAAGATATTTGCTTTCTTTTCCCTTAAGTTCCTGATTACAACTCCATGTTTTGCTCTTGTTTGAATCTTATGGTAAAAAATGTGTAATTTCAATTTAAATGTGTTTAAATTAAATTACAAATTTATGAAGGAACTAGATGAAAGAAAGCTTATGGATTTGAATAATTTTCCTCTCATAGTTTTAGTTTCTCACTCATGTTTAATTCTATAATATATTCATTAACTGGCCTTTCTAAAGCATCCAAATTTTCATAAAAGTAATATTTTATTTTATTTTCCTTCATGTTTCATTAGTGTATTCAACATTTAATGAATTTTAATCAATTTTGTAATTACCGTGAATTCGAGAAGGCACATTGATGACTCTTCATGCTAATATTGACCAGACAAAATTACATGTGGGGTGAATGGCTACCCATGTTTTATTGAATGCATGAAAAATTAAATCCAAAAATGGATGAAGAGAGATCAGTTAAGAGAACTTACACCATAGCTTCAACAAACATCCTTGAATTGGGTTCCACTGGCCTTGTTTGGGTTACATCCTGGGTTGGGCATAATCAATGTAGACAAAGGGATATACTGCAGATAACATTGGTGATTTTTCAAGAGTCATTTTCAGAAATTTCTATTTTCTTTGCCTTCTCCATCTTCCTGCCACTATAGGAGCTGAATAAGTCAAATACTTGATTTTCTATTTCATAATGCAGCTATGGATTGATATATACCCAGTTGTAACTACTGAGTCATAAAACGGAAGTCTTCTAGGAGATTTCTTGGAAAGTTTCTCTTCCAGATGAAAGATGTGATGAGTTAAAATATCTTTCTCATTCTACTCCAGCATGCATCCTGATCCTTGTTTCTTGCTTGTAAGTATAGTCATGTGACTATGAGTTAAAAGCTAAGAAAATCATAAATGTACTTACATAACAGCTTGAAGTTATGGAGCTGCTGGAACCACGGGGGCTTGCTATTTAATCATGACTCATATTTAGGTGAAAACTTCCTTATTAATGGAGAATTGAATGAAGTGATAATCTAATTGGAATGAAAGTGTTCATTTTTTGAGAGAGGGTGTGCACCAGTTGAACAGTTATAGATTCAGTTCAGATCAAGTCCTTACCCAAAAGAAACAAAGGTATTGTTAATAAAGGGAGGAGAACATGAATCTTAGGTTAAATAAAAATCAATCACACATGGCACTAAGAACATTCCACTATTCTTATATGAATACAAAATTCGAATAAAGCATTGGGTATTATTTCCAAAACAATCTGAAGCACTAAACAATGTTACTGTGCTTTCCTAAGCCCTGCTAATGTTTCATTTCCCTTCTCTATCTTCCTAAAATGCTATCACTTATAAGTTATAAACCTATGTGGTGGGAAGATAAATTGACTCAAGCTAGAGTCAAATGAAACTGTCAAAAGAAGAATGCCAGTCATTTTGAATTGCTGTCTGAAGTCTGTCTGCCTGTCTCTTTCCTGTAGTCTCTGTAAGACAGCTCTTGTTAAAGGTATATGTCATGTCAGTCAAACACCATAAGCAGTGTTTGGAGTTTGAGGTATTAACAATAGATATTTGCTTTTGTCTCACATAATCCCATCTCAAAAGTATGTGGTAGAAACAGATGCCTCTTGAAAGAAAAGGGAAACAAATGATGCATAGAAATTAGCCAGTAGATAGTAGCCAGTACCACCTATTATGTCTTGACTTATTAGATGGATACTAGATTTAACAAAGATCTTTTCTTTTATTTGAGTACAAGATTATTTTCATGACCAATTTTATAAAAAGCATGTAGTTTTCCAGCTGGATAGAAAAATATGTGGCTTGTGTAACTAACAACTTAATAAAATTACTGATAATCTAATAATTTAAGAGCGTAAATTAAGACTCTGAGAAGGGTGACATCAAAATTAGAAGAAAAACATTCTGGCCTTTAAGTGACTTAACAATGTAGGAGGGGGGAGTGGGGAAAAGAGAAGCAAGATAATTTCATGAGTAGATTTCAAGGAAATTAAATACCAGAGTATAAGAAAAAATATTTATAAGAACTGTGGTTGACATCTGGTTATAGAGTCAGGGGATCTTCCAGATGAGGAAGATATTTAATGTAATATTATTCAGGATGTATAAATGAAACCTATACTAAGACACCAAAACTTGTGTGTTAGCTCAGAGTTTTGGTTAACTAAGTAGATAATCCAGAAAAATTCATCTTTATTAACTTAGATCCATTTCTAAATGAACAAGGGGCTTTAGTAATGATAATACTTACTTGTGATATTTTTGTTTATTTTTAACCTAGGTAAATGTTTAAATTATTACATGATATACATGGTGTGATCCAAAAATATAGTGAATATTTAAATTAAAATAAATTAATACAGTAAAAGTCACATTGCCATTAATCCTTCTCAAAATATTGTCTCTGGCTTTGAGAACACTTATCCCATTGTTCTTGCCAATTTCTGAAGTGGTTCAGTTTTTTTGTGAATTTCTTTCGGTATACCGTTTTGACTATCTCGACAGCCTGAAATAGTTGAAAATGTTTACTTTTGTGGTCATTTTGACTTTGAGGAAGAGCCCTAAGTCCCATGGTGACCGATCCAGTGAATGAGGTGGATGAGGAGTTTATGATCTATGATTTGGAACACGCTTTCTCTCAACTGTAGCTTACACATAACTGATGGCACCAAAAGAGTTGAAAATTGTCATGCACTGTTACTAAGGATTGAGGCAAAACTTCCCATTTCCCATATTGAAGATCTATGCCTTTCTGTTGGATGGCAGTATGCATCAATTATTATAGTTTTTGGTCACACCTCATGTACTCAAGTATAGGACTTTAAATCAAATAAAATAGGCTAATGTAGTGATAGATACTTTAATTATGGTGAGTACTAACACCGCTTTTTCATGTAAAAAGCACTGAGAATGGGAATTATTTATGTTCCTTCAAGATTGTACTTATTTCTTTTTGCCTTTGTGTCACTTAAAAATGATTTCAGGCAATTAGAGAAATAAAGCATATGATTTTTGTGAGGGTAAATATAATTCCTTAATTTATGATATAAAAATCATTAAAATATTCTTAAAAATGCTAGGCATCATGCCAAAACCAAATAGAAAGTAGAGGCAGATTTTGTTGTAAAATACATAGGTGTTAGCAATTTTCAAACAAGAATTAATTGAGTCTTTATCAGCAGACCTCCACTTTGTGACTCATGACACCAGGAACTGTGTACTACTGAGGAAACAAGTGTGGGAAGCCCTGCTTTCTTCTGGATCTGATAGTCTTTTAATAAATAAACAATAAGTGTTAACCTAAAGAATTAATTCAGCACTGAATACATCTCAAAAAAGAAACTATGGTTCAGGTTAATGACAATATTTTGATCAAAGAACAAAATAAAACAAAACCAACACATTGAAACTCATTAACAGACCAGGGAGAAAAATTAAAGCATATACTCATTTTAGCAACATTTTGAGAAATCAATTTAAAAAAACAACAACAGAAAAATGCTTAAAGAGAGAGAAAGTAAGCTAATTAATGTGTTTTGGAAATGTCTTTATTCCCGGTCTCTTCTTTAGTTGGTTTTCTGTCCTTCCCCTTTGATACACTGCATGGTTGCTCTACATATTACCAGATGTGGCTGAAATCCAAGGGGCTGAAGTTAGCTTTGACTGTATTTAAAAATATACGTATCACTCTATTGTCAGGCTACCTTGCACTCTCCCTGAATGCATAATTTATGTTTGACATTATGCATGATGTATTGTTGTGTATGCCTGCAGCTGTAGCCATGTGGCATCCGATCTCCTCAGATCTCAGAAGCTAAGCAGGGTCAGGCCTGGTTAGTACTTGGATGGGAGACCACCTGGGAACACCAGGTGCTGTAGCTTGGGAGATGGACCTGGCAACCCACTCCCAAAAATCAATCAGCGGTTGAAAACCCTATGAATAGCAGAGAAGCACTGACAGTAGTGTTTTGCCTGTTGTACATAGGGTTGCTATGAGTCGGATACCACTCAAAGGCACCTAACAACAACAATAATTGTTGTGTATGCGTACACACATGAATACAAATATATACACACATGGAAATACTCACTTAAGCCTAGTGATCATCTTAAGTTGCAGATAATATTATTTCCATTTGACACATGAAGTAGCTCATACAAAAGCTGGGTTAGTAATGAGATCAGATGCCAAAGTGGGAGCTTCAGTGTAATGATTAAAGTGATTTTTTTTATCAGAGGAGGTTTTGTGTCACCATACATATGAATAGTTCTAAATCCTCAGTGAATCTTAAATCTGTCACAAGCATGGGAGAAATTAAAAGAACTGGGTCATTGGAGACCGGAGAAAATACCTTTTTGCCCTGGACAGATCAGTGAGTTCTCCTCTCTCCACATAGGGTAAGGGTTGGAAGTGTTTCTGTCCTAGAACTGAAAACAGACAGTGAGTAGGGTGGAAAGGATGCAGGAGGCTGAAGAGATGCTAGGAGCCAGTTCACACAGGCAATTTATTTCTTTTCTAAAAGTGATAAGAAGTTATGGAATATTTTATGCAGCAAAATGACACACTGCATACTTGCTTGTGTTCCTTTGTGGAGAATATAGCCAAACAGGGTCCTCAGTTGGGAAGTAGTGGCAAGGAACCCAGTGAGAGCTGACAGCCTGGACCAGGAGGGTCACAGTAGTGATGACTGATTCCGTACATATTTTATGAACAGAAACAATAGAATGAGCTAGTTGTAGATGTGGAAGTGAGGGAAGCAAACAGTTTATATGGAAAAAATTGAATTTAGAAGAGTACACAGTGTCCCATTGAACATTCTGGGTTCTCTAAATAAAAGGCTATTTTAAGGTATAATCCACCACAGCTCATATAAAGACATTTAATATTATTATCATTATTATAATTATTTTGGTAAGGAAAATAATTTTGAAGGAAATCGTGTGGCTTATTATTCCAAGATGCATGTACAAGTAGACTCTGGTATATACTAGTAATAGTCCCTAAATATCTTTGTTGTTGTTGCTGTTGTTAGATGTCATCAAGTCAAGGTCTAGGTCATAGTGATCTATGTACAACAGAAGGAAACAGTACCGGATACTGTGTCATATCTGACACTATTGTCAGTGCTTCTTTACTATTCATAGGGTTTTGAATGCCTGATTGTTTCGGGAGTGGGCTAATGGGCTCTTCTCCCAAGCCTATAGCACTGAGCATTACCAGGCGGTCTGCCATCTAAGGACTAATTAGGCCTGACTCTGCTTAGCTTCTGAGATAAGATAGGATTGGACCCTATGATGGTCTTGTTAGGTGCCCTCGAGTCGGTATCCAACTCATAGCGACCCTCATAGGATTTTCAATGGCTGACTGCTTGGGGATTGCCTTGGGAGTGGATTGCCAGGTCCTTCTCCCATTTTTGGGGTACTGGGAATTGAACTCGGGACCTCAGAGACTGCGGTGCAGCACTCTAGCAACTGAGCTACATCCCAGCCCCTTATGATGGTCTGGATGTAAACTAAACTAATTGTCTTTGGAGGAAATGAATCTCTTGATTGCTGAAATGGCCTACCAAATGTGACATTTCTTTGTGGGTTTTTTAGGTTCCATCTAGTCAAGTCTGACGCATAGCAATCCTCATGGGGTTTTCAATGGCTGATTGTTTCAGGATTGTTTTGGGTGTGGGTGGCTAAGCCCTTTGCCCATTTTTCCAGTGCTAGTGACTGAACCCAGGGCCTCAGAGACTGCAACCAACTGAACTAAAGCCCAGTCTGTGACATTCTTAGATTTGGAAATATTAGAAAATGGGGTTTAAAGAGAATATTACTTTGCATATATGGTATAAGTAAGAAAGTCAAAGACTAAAATAAATCACACATGCACATATCAATGGTTCTCAAATAAGAACTTGTCCTCAGGGATCCAGACTCAATCAGAACTTTTGACATCATCATGTAAACACAAGACAACAATGAGAAAACTTGACAGATGTCAAAGGTAAGAAAAATTCAGTAGAGTATCTAAGGCAAGATCAAGAATGCTAGAGGTCAAAATTATAAGAAATAGGGAGAAAAATAGTAATTCAGGTTCATAGTGTTAAAAAGATAGAGATATGTATTTATGACATTGGAGTTTACCAGTTAGTTACAGCTTGCCAACCTTGTGGCCATAATTTTAAGATTTTATTTCTTTGTCAATTTGGCCTTGCCTTCTTTTTCATTTTTACTCTTATGCTAATTTTCAAAAACATATAACCTGCAATGGCTTATTCTTGCTAGAAACTTCATTGAGTTGAGGCCTTCCCAAAATTGTTTCTTCCTAATGCTAGGTCACCAGAAGGCACTTTTCTACTTATATTTGAAAGAGTCCTTTGCTCTGAATAATTGAACTTTATATACTTGTGTTGTAATGGATACAAGAAAGCATATAGTTATTGTTACATATACACAAAGTGAACAATTTATATATAAATAAGTTATATTAATTATAACCCTGAAGCTTATCATTCCTTAATTTTAATTTAGATGTGTTGTTAGCTGGCATCAAGTTGATGTGTGACTCATAGAGACCCTATGTACAAAAGAAAAAACATTATTGTCAGTGCTTCTCTGCTATGCATAGGGTTTTCAATGGCTGATTGACTTTTGGGAGTGAGCTGTCACGTCTTTCTCCCAAGCCTATAGCACCTGGTGTTCCCAGGCAGTCTCCCATCTGAGTACTAACCAGGCCTTACCGTACTCAGCTTCAGAGATCTGATGGGATCGGATGCCACAGTGATATAGCTGCAGGCCTAATTTAGATATAGTTGTTACAAAATGTCAGTGTCCCTTGGTTCAACAACCCCTTCATTCTTTATCCTCTCCCTGCTAGCTTCCTGTTTTCTTGCCTTTTGCCTTGCTGCTTTCCTTCAATCTTCCATCAACTCATTCAATAAATACTGAATGCCTCACCAGACATTGGGGGAGGGACTGGTGATTTACAAGTTAAAAAGACAGACATAGTCAATTTTCTTATGACTCTTACACGTACTAGAAAGACAGCCATTAAAACAATCTTAGACATTGACAAGACTATGAGAAAACATCATGCCAACTGTGTGAGAAAAAAATGTCAAGTTCCCATCCTTTCTGAGAAAATATTCCAGTTGAAAGGTGAAGGGGAAATAACAAAAAGAGCCAAATGCATTTCAGGGGAAGTGTTTCCACCAGAGAAAAGGGCAAATGCAAAGGATGAAGGGCTCCAGTCCAGATGTTACTTCGTGTGAACATAGAAAGTGATGCCTTTTCCTCAAGATACTGCTGGAACACTACTGCAGCAAACACATCAACTATGTGAAGACTCCAATGTTGAGTTAAGCCTCTTATGTGTTCAGTGAATCCCCTGTGCAGTTTTATATTGCACTTTGGCAAAGGCTCTGAGGAAGGAAAGAAGTTCATACATTTATGAAAAGAAAAATGCCTCTTGATCCTAGAGACCAGTCAACATAATTCAGAAATGGGCAGGAATCAGAATCATGCAGCATTTCCCCCCAAGCAACTCAACAATGTCAGAATGTTGGAAACATATTTCTGCAATTCCTTCTACCTTACCTTTATGATGGCAGGATGGCTGCAGTGTCTCTGCATATAACATATTGACACAATTTATTTTTTAGCTCTTCTTATTTTTCGCAGTGCTGAGGATGTGTCTCCGGGCCTTACGCATGCTAGGCAAACACTATACTAAGCCACAACCCTTTGTTTTATTAAAAAAATAAGAACTAGAGAGCAGTTAAGGACAAGAATTTTTATTACTCTTTTTCTTTTCTGTGTTCCCATTTCCCCCTACTTTTCCTCTTCATGTTCTGTCTCTCCTACCCCCTTTTCCCACTTCTTCTTCCTCCTCCTCTTCTTCCTTCTGCTTCTCTTCCTTCTTATTCTGTAACTCAAGTAGGACAAGATTTCCCTGGGGTCCTCCAGGCAACTTCATCTTTCATTTATTGGCCCAAACTGGTCACTCCTTTATGCAGGGAAAAATTGAGAGGAAATTGGCAAAAACTCCCAAACTGGGAAAATGGCTTTTGAATATCTGGTTTGTAAATTAGAAATCTAGGGAAAATGAAAGTAACTTGGTTGTACGTTTGTACAAAACCCTTCCTGATTGGACAAGTGGACTGAAAGCTGATTGGCTCAGGCCATTCTGAGAGCGAGCTATATAAAGAGCTGCGCTGCGGAAGCTTGATCCTTTTTTTGCCTCTTCGCCCACACCTTGGGCTAAGCAAGGCCTTCTCGCCCATTCCTGGCCAGACCACCGATGAGGAGATACTTCTTCTGCTCTTCTCCCCCAACCTTTGGTGAGGAAAGGATGCTCTCCCATTGTAATCATCAACAAGGAAAGAACCTGCTCTGCGTCTGATCACCAATGAAGCAACAGCTGTCTCCTCATGACCACTGAGATGACCAACAAAGGTGTTTGCCCCTGGAAGGCAAAAACACCTGAGGCTTTTCCATTCTCCCATCTCCTCTGGGGTCCTGAGGGCCGCAGGAGTCCACGCCCCTCAACCAAGGGTCCCAAGTGAATTGTGTTTAGTATCTGTGTGCATGGTGGCACCACCCAACCGAACCTCCGGGCTGGACCGGGAGGCGTCTGCCCCACACTTTATATTTCAGACAGGGACAACTTCCTCTAGTAGCAAGAGGTACCTAAACTTACTCTTATCATTATTTCTATAAGGAAGATAATCAGAATAATATTTATTGAAGTCTCTGGCATTAAAGTTTTACATCCTTACAAAGGATCCTGAGCAATCACAAGTCTCCAAGAGTTGTTCATAAGACAAATGGCAAAATCTTATAGGTATCTTAATGAAATACCTTTGAGTGGTGAATGGTGAATTTATTGGAAGGAAAAGAAATGATAAAAGAAAGACAGGTGATAAAGCATTTTCAGGTGAGATTTAAGGTGATCAACATGTTGTTGCTAGGTGCCATCAAATCGGCATCTGACTCATACTGACCCTATGTACAACAGGGGAAACATTATTGTCAGTGTTTGTCTGTAATTCATAGGGTTTTCAATGGCTGATTGATTTTCGGGAGTGGGTTGCTGTGTCTGTCTCCCAAGCCTACAGCACCTGGTTTTCCCAGGTGGTCTCTCATCCAAGTACCAACCAGGCCCAATCCTGCTTAGTTTCTGAGATCTGACGGGATCAGCAGCCGCCAAAGTTGTACAGCTGCAGGCTGATCAACATGTAGGTGGTAATATAAGAAAGAAATGAATGAAGTAATATAATTCTAGGGAGTGGCAGGTTATAGAATAAACACACAAAAATCCATAGCTTTTCTTTACACCAACGGCAAACAGGAAAAGGAAATTTCAGAAAAAATACCTTTCACGATAGCCCACCAGAAAATTAAATACCTTTGAATCAATCTAACCAAAGACCCTTCAGATCTCTACAAGGAAAATTTCAAAACATTAAAGAAAGAAATAAAAGAGGACACTGAAAAATGGAAAGACCTTCCCTGCTACTGGATAGGGAGAATTAATATAGTAAAAATGGCTGTCTTACCAAAAGTAATCTATAGATTTAATGCAATACCCATTAAAATTCCACGGACTGACTTTACAAAAATAGAAAAATGGTCCAAAAATTCATATGGAACCATAAAAGACCATGTATAGCCAAAATATTCTTAAGCTGCAAAACGAATGCAGGTGGAATCACAATCCCTGACTTCAAGCTATACTATAGGGTAGTGGTAGCAAAAACAGCTTGATATTGACACAAAAATAGGCCCAAAGACATCTGGAACAGAATAGAAGACCCAGAAATACCTCAACACACCTATAGCCACCTTATTTTCAACAAAGGAGCAAAGTAAGTAAACTGGAAAAAGGACAGCCTTTTCAATAAATGGTACTGGGAAACATGGTCATCTGCAGGCAGAAAAATGAAAACTGACACAGACCTTTCAATATCCATGAGAGATAACTCAAAATGGATGAAAGATCTCATCATAAAACCAGAAACTTTAAAACTTATAGAACACAAGATAGACAGTACACTCCATTGTATAGGCATAGGAAAGTATTTCCTTAACAGGACTCCAGTTGCTCAAGAAATTGCAACAAGAATAGATAAATGTGACTACATGAAATTAAAAAGCTTCTGCACAGCAAAAGAAACAATTAACAGAGTCAAGGAAACCCCCACAGAATGGGAAAAAAATCTTCCCATCCTATACATCAGATAAAGATCTAATTACTAGAATTTATAAAGAACTCAAGAAAAAATTCCCCCCCAAAACCAAATAATCCAATACACAAATGGGCAAAGGAACTGAGTAGACAATTCTCAAATGAAGAGGTCCATAAAGCCATGAATCACATGAAAAAATGCTCAATATCGCTAGCCATTAGGGAAACGGAAATTAAAACAACTCTGAGATTTTACCTAGTGCCAGTAAGAATGGCCAAGATCAATAAAACAAATAACAACAAATGCTGGCGAGGTTGCAGAGAAAAGGGAACACTCTTAGATTGTTGGGGGAGCTGTAAATTGGTCCAACCACTGTGGAAATCAATATGAGGTATCTTAAAAAACTAAAAATAGATCTACCCTATGACCCAGCTATAACACTATTGAGAATTTACCCAAAGGGAGATGGGTCATCATACCACAGAGACACCTGCATCTCCATGCTCAATGCAGCACTTTTCACAATAGCAAGGATATGGAATCAGCCAAAGTGCCCTTCAACAGAAGAATGGATTAAAAAAAAAA
>VMDO01030895.1:0-20720 GCA_007922755.1 Pedetes capensis
TGAACCTCTTTTAGAAAGTTGTAAAGAAGTAGAACATTTAAGAAATATTTTTTAAAGTACACCTGATTTGCAAGAAGTTAAACATTTGACCAAACTCTGTTTTAACAAGTGTATAACCTATTCATTCATTATTAATGGAATTGAGAACTTTTACAACATATATGGAAAACAATTTCTTTATAACTATTAGAATACATTTATATCTTTGCACATATTTTTTCAATTTCTGGGAATTACCTAACATATATAATTGAACATTTAAAATAATACACATGCAGTTTTCCCACTGCATATTGTTTGTACCTATTGAAAATGATTGGAAGCAATACAAATGCTTCTCAATTCAGAACCAGATAAATAAATTATGGTACAGCTATACAGTGTGATAATATGAAGATTTTTTTAAAAAGCAGCATAGATCTTTTGGGCTAATATATGATGTTTGTCATGATGGATAATAAAGTACAAAAATCAAGTCTAAGAAGAACATATATAGTGTGTAGTCTCTGTTGAATACAAGGACTTGGAATATATATATATATATATATATATATATATATATATATATACTTGTACAATGATCATGTTCACTGTCTTGCAGTACTGTTTTATATGAGTAAGTTATAACATTTTTGGAGGATCATTAAAGTCGAATAAAATTATTTTTAAAGATATTATTTTCTGCTAGAAGGCATAGAGCCATTGGGTGAATAGATTGAGCTATTTATTGAAAATAAATTGATTTGCAAATTTTAAAAATAAGCTTGACATATATGATAGAGAGAAAATTCTACTCTTGTAATAGCTTATCTAAGTAAAATTAGTGATATAAACATATATATGTATACACACAGACTATATATATATGCATACACACAGACATATATATATATATATCACACACATATATATATATATATATATATATATATATATATTTTTTTTTTTTTTTTGAGACAGGCTTTTGCTATGTGGCACTGACTGGTCTCAAATTCTCCTTCCTCCTGCCTAAAATTCTGGGATTACAGATGTGTGCCACCATGGTGCACAAAATAATAATTGCTTTAACCTTCAAGAAAAGAAGAGCAGCCAGGTGTTATGGTGCATGCCTGTCATTTCAGTGATTCAAGAGGTGGAGGCAAGAGGATCACGAGTTCTAGGCCAAAGGCAGCCTACAAGACTCTACCTCACAATTAAAAATTTTTAGATATGGCCTAGGGGAACAGCTCAGTAATATCGCACTTACAAATTATACACGAAGCCCTGGGTTCAGGTTCAGCGCTCCCAGGACCAAAAAACAAACAAAAAACCAACCAACCAAACAAACAAAATAAAAAACCCCACAATCTCTAATGGAAATCAGAGTAATAAATTGTTTTATAGAATAAAAGAATGTTCTTTCATAGCAATACTTGTGTGTACACTCTAAGTTACACATCATATCAAAATAATATGAAAAATGCAACAGAAGGACATAGAATTTAGCAACACAATAGAGGCTAGTAGATTTCCCTTTCCTTTCCATCTGCCAAGAAAACCAAAATGGATAATAAAATCCAGAAGATGCATTCTAATCTGTACCCAGAGAACTACAGTGTTGGACTAATTAAATTAGTCACAGTAAAATTCAGATGTGTTCTCTTCTCTGTAATGTAAAATAATGAGGTAGTTATGTAAGTACTAAGATTTGTTGACTTTTCAAGGACATATTTAGTTGCTTTCTGTTTTCGAATGACAGTGAATGTCAGTATAAGTGGCATAAGGAAAGTACATATTAAATGTTTTGAAAAAGAATATATTTATTTATAAGTATTATAAATTATATGACACATTATTTAGACTAAATAAGCAAATATTTTCAAATGATTTATGGGACCAATTTACAATCTATGCTCCCATTGCAGTTCTGATTTCAAATAGTCTGTTCCAGTGTCCCCATAAATCACCAAATGTTCCAGAAATAATTATTTTTAGGATATTCTTTCTTCGTCATAAAATGTGTCTCAAATTTTCTTGGTTTTGGAATTAAGCTCATTATAACTTTGTGTGTGTGTGTGCTCTGCCTCAAATGAAGAATAAAATGGCTTTGATTATTTTTTTCATCTTCTATATATGCAGAAGAATAATGACTCTAAAGATTGTCTTATAAAAGGAACTATGTACTTCAGAGGAGAGCATTGTAATGTAAACAGATAATGACTTTTTCCCCTCTCATTTAAGGAGAACTAATATCTTATGAAATGTCACCCATAGCCCATGGCTAGACATCCATAGATACTGCAAATCATGTCAGGAACTAGGAATCAGCCAGCAACAAATGTGTCAGATGTAGGAGTAGGAGCAGAAAGTTGTTGAAGGTGATTTTATTTTGATAATAGTATCACAGGCAATACCAAACCTGGTTTAAAGTAGAGAAATGTGTGCATCAGGGCGGTATCTTTTCATTGTACCTATACTGAGCAAATAATCTAAGAAGTTGGACTTTATGAATAAGAATGCAACATCATGATTGAAGGATGACTTATTAATAACCTGGGTTATTCAGATGTCACAATTCTGATTGCTGAAAGTGAAGAGGATTTGAACATTTCCTGATGAAAATCAAAGAACAGCCTTCAGTATGGATTGTACCTCAACATCAACAAAACAAAAATCCTTACAACTGAGTCAGTAGGCAACTTCATGAAAAATGGAGAAAAGATTGAGGTTGTCCAAAACTTTGCTTTACTTGGTTCTACAATCAATACCCGTGGAAGCCACATTCAAGAAAGTAAAAGATGCATTGCATTGTTAAAAGCTGTTGCAAAAGACCTCCTTAAAGTGTTGAAAAGTAAAGATGTCTCATTGAGTATAAAGTTGCTCCTACATCATGCCATAGTATTTTCAGTTGTATCACATAGTTGTGAAAGCTGGACTTGAATAAGGGAGATAGGGGATGAATTGATGCTTTTGAATTATGGTGCTAGAGGTGAATATTGAGTATACTATGGACTGAAAAAGAACCACCAGTTCTACCTTAAAAGAAGAGCAACCAGTGTTCTTTGGAAACAAGGATGACTAGACTGTGTTTTACATCATTGGACATGTAGTCAGGAGGGACAAATCCCTCGGGATGGATATCATGTTTGGGAGAGTGGCAGGTCAAGAAAAAAAAAAAGAAGAAGACATCTCTCAACTGGATGAAATCACAAAATGTCTGGAATAATGGGCTTAAACATAAAAAAGATGAGATTGTGTGTGTAGCACAGAATCTGGGAGCATTCTGTTCTGTTGTACATAGGATCACTGTGAGTCAGACCTGACTCCATGGCACCTAACAGCAGCAATAGAATTCATGGAGTAGGACATTTTGACTTGTTGAAGATGGCTCTAGCTTAATGTGTCTTATAAATAATAGTAATAAATTGAACTAAAAATAGATTTCATTTTATTTTGACAAATTTTATTATCCTCAGTATGGTTTTATATATACTACAATCTACAAGTACCTGCAGCCATACCACTGTGGTGTCTGATCCTGTGAGATCTCAGAAGCTAAGCAGGGTCAGGCTTGGTTAGTACTTGGATGGGAAGACCAGGTGCTGTAGGTTTGGGAGAAGGACCCAGAAACCCACTCCCAAAACCCATCAGCAATTGAAAACCCTGCAATTGAAATTGCAGAGAAACATGACAATAGTGTTTTGCCTGTTGTATGTAGGGTCCCTATTAGTCAGACAATTACTTGAGAGCACCTAACAACAACAATCTATAAATAATCCCAAAAAGCAATATGAGTTACTATGTACAATATACTATTCAAATACTATAGATTTTTTGAAAAGCAATATGTAGATAAGGACTTTAGGAACTTCTAAAATTCTAGATTGTTGTTTTCGTTAGGTGCCGTCGAGTCGGTATCTGACTCATAGTGACCCTCATAGGGTTTTCAATGGCTGTTTCAGGATTGCCTTGGGAGTGGATTGCCAGGCCCTTCTCCCATTTTTGTGGTACTGGGAATTGAACTCTGGACCTCAGAGACTGCAGCGCAGCGCTCTACCAACTGAGCTAGATCCCAGCCCGACTCTGAGGTCCTGAGTTCAATTCCCAGCACCGAAAAAATGGGAGAAGGGCCTGACAATCCACTCCCAAGGCAATACCAAAACAGTCAGCCATTGAAAACCCTATGAGGGTCGCTGAGTCGGATACCGACTCGATGGCACCTAACAACAACAACAACAACAACAACAACAAAATTCTAGATGGAATGAAATAGAATTGTCTTGACAGAGTTAAGTATGAGTTTTCCAACAGAGCCACTTAGTTGTGGGTGAGTAGTCTCTGCTTTCTTTGGGTAACTTTCTGGTTTGACACCGTGACCATCACTATGCAAATTTGGCTTCAATGTTTGTTTCACTTTCCTATTCCCTTTAGATGTTGATATTGCCTGTACTAAAATAAAATATGTCTGCAAACATTAATAATGCAAGGAAAGCTGTTGTTCACCAAGATGAGTCTAGAGAAATCATGTGGTGACAACTTACAGGAAAGAGATCTAGGTGAACTATCAGGACATGCCTCACTGAGATGTATTGCGAGTATAGAGTGATTCCAATTGCACTGAAAATAATATATTGATGATCTCACACTTTCTGTAAGACATTATCCACGTAAGCAACTGGAATTGCACAAATTTTCTTTTTCATTGCACTAGAGAGTTGAAACCCCAGGATCATGCATATTCTAGGCAAAAGCTCCACTACTGAGTTGCACCCCCCCAGCATACTAACCCTCTGTTATTACTGTTATTCTTCTGAAAAGAAATACTCTTCTGGTTTTTATATCTCTTTGCTTTTGTTTTTGTTTTGAGAAAGGTTGCACAGGCTGCCTCTGGCATCACACTTGTGTTCCTCCTGCTTCACATCCAAGTTCAGGGATTATAAGCAGACACCACTTATTGCACAAAATTTTAATTGAGCCAGGCAGTGTAACAATTCAGAAATATAACCAGACAAATATTTCCCTGACTTCATAGATCTTATGAGTTTCTTACATGTATTAAATGAGTAACTCAAATGAGGGGGAGGAATAACAGAGGAGTAATGAAGGGTGATATGATATCAAAATTCCCTCTTTGGAATTGATGTTTCAACTAGCTTTTATTTCCATTTTATAGTAATTGGAAATAGGGAATCATGGATATACTAAAAATATAGTTGAAACTTAATTCAAATCCATCATGGAACAGCTACAATAGCATCTTGGGAAAATATCATCCTAAATCATGTTCAAATACTGACATTCCGATGAGTTTATTATCATGAGATCATTTAACATGTAGATAATAAAAGTATTCTTATCCTGAATGTCTTCTCATAAAATGAGGAGTTTAAAAGTAATTATTTCTATGTTTCCTTTTAGTTAGTGTTTATCCTTCTAAGATCTCTCACTTCTAACTTATCACTGTTTAACTTTTCTAAGAGATACTGCACAAGTCTGCTAAAATTTTACTTTTCTTCAGACACCCTGACCTGCTGCAGAAAGCTGCCCAGACATAAAATTTCCAGCAACAAAGTCTCAGTACTTGCTAATGTTTTCACAAGCTGATGTATGAGGTCTTAGAAGGCAGTTGAAAATATCATGATTGCAATGATATGGAATAACTATGAAGAGAAATATAGTTTATTGAATCATAGTCCTGAAAGTGATAAATATTTTACTCTCAGATTTTTATCAATGACAGATTTGATCTACTATCATATATCACTTTGATTTTATTCTTAGGATATAACGATGACATAGAAAGGTTGGGAATTTTTTAATGCAAGTTAAGCTGTGCAAATTAAAGAAACATGAATAATGCATGAATTCTTGCCAAAATACCTTTGTCTCAAAAACATATTCATGCTTTGAATAAAGCTGTGATACACAAGCAGAATTCAGTTCTTTCCAAAACTCATAAACATTCCATGATTTTTCCATGCTTTAAATTATAACACTACAGAAAATCAATGATATAAGGTGTCCTTCTCTATTCTCTATGCACACACACACACACACACACACACACACACACACACACACAGAGACATACACATATACGCACACACAAATGCAAACAGATACATATTTGCATCCATTCACTCAACTGTCAGGAATATGTTAGTTGGGATTGTTATTCAAATATGAAATGCCCTCCACAGTTTTATGTATTGAATTTGTGGTCTCCAGCTGGTGGTGTTATTCTGGGATATTGGGGAAACTTTATATGGTGGAGCCAAGCTAGAGAAATTAGATCACTACAGGAAGATTTTTGTGGGTATCTTGTTCCTGGCCCCTCCAACTCTTCGCTTTGCTTCCTGTGTGTAATGAGTTATAAGAAACACCTTGCCAAATATCCCCACCACCATGATATTCTGCCCAACCACATGGGGGAAAGCAACCGTCCATTAAACCCTCTGAAACTGTGAATCACGATAAATCATTCCTCCTTTAATTTGTTCTCTCAGGTAATTTGGCAATATCTTGTTGTTGTTATTGTTAGGTGCCCTCGAGTCTATGTCCAACTCACAGCGACCGTTGGTACAACAGGCGAAACACTATTGTCAGTGCTTCTCTGCATAGGGTTTTCAATGGCAGATTGATTTTTGGGAGTGGGTTACCTGGTCCGTCTCCCAAGCCTACAGCACCTAGTGTTCCCAGGCAGTCTCCCATCCAAGTACTAACCAGGCCCAACACTGTTTAGCTTCTGAGATGGGATAGGATCAGATGCCACAGGGCTACGGCTGCAGGCTGATAATAGCTATGCATCTAAAAACTCCATGTGCTTTGGAAATATCAAATATGAGGTACATTCAGCATATAGCTGGAGAATCCTGCCTGGGAGCATTCAGTAGCCTCCTAATATCTACCTTCTTACATCCTGGTACTGATTATCAAACATCAAATCAATTATTCACATTTATAAAGGTCCTACATTAAAAATACTCAAGTAAGTTAATTTTCTGTTTTTAAGCTCAAAAAAGTAAAATAGATCAAGCCAGAACTGAAATATATTAAAAATTTAAACCATCTACCTATGATAATCTGGTGTGTCTAAGGATGCAGGCAGAACTTCTCATTGTCCGACTAAATTATTTTTCCTGAGGAGATAATCCTTGTATGGTGTGGTATTTGGATAACTATTTCCAATGTTTGCATCTGTGCTTCTTTGGTCTATATTTATTCCATTTCCACTCAAAACCTTGCTTTTAACCTAGTCTTTCTTTGTTATGTTTGTTACCTATAAGTTACACACAATTTTGGTGTCCTGGCAATTGTCTGGTCTCATTCATGACCAGTTATTTCACAAGACACTTATCTGCCAGTCATTTCCATCACTTTATAAATCTATACAAAGGCTTCTCATTGTCCTTGTGAATGACTTACAGTCAATATATTATTTATTTAACACACTGGGAATTTATTTTTTTCTTTCAATAATGATTGACTTTTCTTACACTATAGCAGGCTTTCGTGTCCAATCCATAATACCAGATATGGATATTGAGAAAAAATTACACAAAATCTCACATAAACTGATGATTAAGTAACCATTGGAAGAGCACTATCTAATAGAATATAATTTGGGCCACATATTCAATTTAAGATTTTCTAGCAGTTACACAAAAGTAAAATGAAAGTGGCTAAATTAATTTAATAATATTTTATTTAACCAAGGTATAAAAAATATCACTTCAACATGCAATCAGTATAAAATCATCAATATCATTTTAACTTTTTTCATACAAGTGTTGAAAATCTTGTGTTTATTTTACTCTTAAAGCATGTATTCATTATTACCAGTCACATTTCCAGTGTTCAGTTCTAGATATGGCTAGTGACAAACCGCGCTACTCAATATCGCCTTTGAAATATAAAATAAACCCCAACTGACAAACATGAAAATTTTCATAAGTGATGACATTAGTTCTTTTTAATTGTTTAAAATTTTATTTTTATATTTGAAGATTAAATGTCAACTTCTCTTTTTATATTTTTCTGCTTCACCATATACTATCAAATTTAATTACAAGAGAATGTATTTTTTTCTTGCCACTATTTTCACTTTTATTAAAGTAACATATGGCGTCAATTTGATGTATTAAAATCAAAACATCTACAATTAAAAAGAATATACATTTATTTCACTGACTATATGTGGACAAGATCTATAATATCTTACCTTCTTTAACATTTAAATGTGGGTAATGGAATCAACTGGTCTAATTTATCCAACTATACATTTTAAAATATTTCAAAAATGTGGCAAATATTAATTATTAACTTTTTAAATATTGTGAATTCTTTCTTAAATGACAGACTGAAGAAAAGAGTGGATTTTGTTTCCCTAACAAGATGCTACCATTTAGGTCATTTATGAAATATACATTTAAGAAAAAGTATATAGCTAAAATTTATATTCAAGAAACTCTAGAACATTTTCTTGAAAACTTTTAAACAGTCATTGGATAAACGGAGCAGAAATCTTTAAATGACTTTCTTTTAGTTTAGATAAAGTCATGAAATTTTGTAAGACTGGAGAGTGGCATGTAGGCAATATTTCCAAGTCTATACTATGTGAGTTTTACATCACAAATTTAATTGGAGTGGTAAATGCCTGAAAAATATATATTATCTAGTATTAGGAGGTAATTCTTATTTACTATGGACAATTTCTAAAGATAGTAAAGCAGTTTTTCTCTCCTTGATATAATATTATTTATCTGGTATTTTATCATGACTACTAATCTTTGAGCTGGGATTTAGCTCAGTTGGTAGAGTGCTGCGCTGCAGTCTCTGAGGTCCGGAGTTCAATTCCCAGCACCGCAAAAATGGGAGAAGGACCTGGCAATCCACTCCCAAGGCAATCCCGAAACAATCAGCCATTGAAAACCCTATGAGGGGCGCCATGAGTCGGATACCGACTCGACAGCACCTAACAACAACAACTGATCTTTGAATATCTTCAATTTAAATACTCATATTTTGTCTCTTTAGAAAACTTGCACATCTGCTTAATGAAGTACTTCTTACATAGTATATCATAATATATTCTCATTAAGCACAGATAAGTGAAACATAACAGATTGGATAACTAAATTACTATTTTTTTTTTAGTTTTTACTTTTAATTTACAGAACAGGGAATGGAACTTAGGGCCCTGCACATGCTGGGTGAGACATCTTTCTCTCAACTATACCAGCAGACCTAACACTTTAAAATAAAAATTTTATATAAAATGTACAGGTGACCCACTTTGCAAAGCTAAATCCCACAATCTAAAATTCCATAATCCCTCAGGATTGTGTCACCAGCTCCTGACCAAAAATGACCTTTGGAGGACATTTTAAATTCAAACTATAACAATATCCATTTCCACTTTGTTAATCTGAACTATAAGATTACATTTTATGTGATAATTTTGCAAAGGCATTTTCTTTCCTTTAAATAGTCCAGTGTTTATGTTTTTTTAATAGTTCTGTGTTTATGGTTTTGTGTTTGTTTTGTTTTGTCTTTTTCTTTTTTCTTTTTTTTGTTTTTAGTACTTGGGAGTTGAACCCAGGGCCTTGAACATACTTTGTGAGCTCTGTGCCACTGGAATGCACCCCTCAGATCATTTTTTATTAACTTTTATTATCTATTTATTTTTTATCTATTTTATCTATTTATTATTTATTATCTATTTATTTTCATTAAGCACCCTTCAGAAATTCTGCTTCATAATCTATTTTCAGGTCTTGATGATTTTTTTTTTTTTCAGTGCTGGGGACCTAACCAAGGACCTCATCTTGAATTTTCTACCTTGTGTGCTCTTTTTAATAGTAAACGGAATCAGAAAGTTTTTTCCTATGGATTTTGATATTAGCTAAGATGTAATGACTTTGATATAATCAGCTTACACATAAAACAAACGTTTTAGTTAACAGAAGTGCACTTGGATCATGTGAGAAATCACTTGAGATGTTGGCTGATACACAGCAGATGCTCAGTCAGTGGGACTTGAAAGCAAACTTCAACCTGAAGCCCAAATCTTCTTAGCTGGAGTGAATTTTTTTCTAGTTGAGGGAAACTACATTTCTCTTTCCCTAAGGAAAACATATAATCAAATGAAATAAGGCATCATAAATACATTTTACAGCTGTGTTATCTACTGCTAGCCCTCTGTCCCTTGTCTACTGTCAGGATTTGCAAGGCCTTAATGTTTAGAATAATCCAATGGAGCCAGGATCAGTTACACACCTCTGTAATCCCAGCTCTTGGGAGGCTGAGGCAGGAGGATTACAAATTAGAGGCCAGCCTAGGATACATAGGGAGACCCTGCCTCAAAAAAAAAAAAAAAAAATCCTTATTTCCTTAAAGGGGATAAGTAGGAAATTTTAGATTATTGTTTTACTTTCCTTTTTCAGCTTTCAATGTGAGTGGTAGTTTTGTGAAAGATATTCCTTCTTATGGGAAAATAAAGACTAATTTAACAACAACAACAACAACAACAACAACAACAAATACCTGGTACAGTAAGTACAGGCACTCACCTACAGTCCCAGCACTCAGAAAGCCAAGCCAGGAGGAGTGAGGCAAGCTCCAGGCTAGCCTGTGTTTCATAGTGAGTTTCAGGCCAGTCAGGGTTACATAGCAGGACCCTATTTTATTATCATTTATTTTTAATTTACTTAGCTCTACGGGGGGGTTAAACCCAGGGTCCCATACATGCTTTCCAAGCACTGTACCAGGTAGCTGCATCCTCAGACCTTTTCACCTTCTTTTATCTTGACATAGGGTCTTGCTAAATTGTATGTCTTGCCTCAACCTTGCAGTCCTCCTGTCTCTACCACCTGAGTCCCTGGGATTATATATGCCACCATGACTGGCTTTATATTTAATTTTGAGTCAGGGTCTTGCTAAATTACATAAGCTGCCTCTGACCTCAACTTGTGATCCTCCTGGCTCTGCCTCATGATTTTGCGGGATTACAGGCATGTGTGGCTCTGCCCACTTCTGTGTTTATGTTTTTAAAAATTCATTTAAGCCAGGCATGGTGGCACTCACCTGCAGTCCCAGAATTCAGAAGGCCAAGCCAGGAGGAGTGACGCAAGTTTGAGGCTAGCCTGGGTTTCATAGTGAGTTTCAGGCCAGTCTGGGTTACATAGCAGGACCCTATCTCAAAAAAAATGAAAAATAAGCAAATAAATGAATATTTTAAATGATTTATAAAATGTTAATTTTTACTAAGAACTTTATTACATCATTAAAAAACTTTTTTTCATGATATTTTCTTAGATAAAAAATAATAAATAATAAATAAAAATATACATTGTACTTTTAAAAATAGTAATATGAAACAAGGAAGACTATATTTTAATAGCCTGCAGC
Source organism: Pedetes capensis (assembly GCA_007922755.1). Taxonomy (NCBI): domain Eukaryota; kingdom Metazoa; phylum Chordata; class Mammalia; order Rodentia; family Pedetidae; genus Pedetes; species Pedetes capensis. The sequence goes on from VMDO01030895.1 coordinate 11,389, forward strand.
CATAGCCCTGTGGCATCCAATCCCATCAGGTCTCGGGAGCTAAGCATCCTAGTACCTGGATGGGAGACCGCCTGGGAACACCGGAAGCTATAGGCTTGGGAGAAGGACCTGGCAACCCCCTCCCAAAAATCAATCTGCCATTGAAAACCCTGTGAACAGCAGAGAAGCACTGACAACAGTGTTTCCCCTGTGGTACAGAGGATTGCTATGAGTTGGATACTGACTGGACGGCACCTAACAACAACAACAATATATTTTAATAAATTTAAGAAATACTAAAATTATACAAATAGTGAGTTTCAGGTCAGTCAGGGTTACATAGCAGGACCCTATTTTATTATCAGTTATTTTTAATTTACTTAGCTCTACAAATAGTGTAGAAATATTATTAATAGAATGGATAAAATTTTGCATAAATCGATTAAATCTTACCCTTACACATAACTGCCACTTTTTTTTGTGTGTGTGGTACTGGAGGTTTAACCCAGGGCCTTGCACTCGCATGCTCTGCAAATGCTGGACCACTGAGCTGCGCCCGGAGTCCATTTTTTTACTTTTTGAGAGACAGTCTTGCTAAATTACGCAGACTGCCTCTGGTCTCGAACTTGCGATCCTCCTGCTTCTGCCTCCCGAACCACTGGGATTACAGGTGTGCACCACAGCACCCTGTGGCATAACTGCCACTTTTGACAATATGTAATTTTCATGAAAACAAATTAACTTATGCATTGTTAAATTACATTAATATTTTATAACACAAAACGTATTTTAGCTCAATAATATGATTTATCTATAAGGTAGTTCCCATACATTTGAATATTTCTATATAACAGATAAATATGATTTCCCATCCCCCCAAATGAATCACTGTGTGTTATCGAGAGCAGATCATAAATAACATGTTGATTGAATGAATGTATGGTTAAAATCAATATGTCTTCTTGATGTTAAGCAATAAAATTTAAATGCTCAAGTGAATAAGTTGGTTGTTATTTATCCTCAAGTTTATGTAAGGTTTTAGTAGATATATTTGATTTGTTATGAGATTCCTGGTGAAAAGGTAAAAATCACACTCTAGTTAATGGTCTAGTTAATGGTCCATCCTCAGAAGCAGAGATGATTTCTATTTGTGGGCTTCTAGGGAAGTGTGACATGGATGAAATTAAATTTGTAAAGCAGGGGCATGAGAGCTGTGGCAGACTGGGAAGGGTGTTTGTGGAACTGATTACAGCAGTGGTGGATAAGCCACAGGGAGGGAGCAAAATATCCGTTACCCTAATTAATTGCTTTCTCATAAGTAAGGTAAGTAAACAAAATTTAACTTTGAATGGTCAATGCTCACTGAATGCTGTACTGTTTAATTTGTGCAGTACCTGGGTTTTTAATCACAGTTTCTAACATTTGATCTTTTACTAATTTAATGATACTTTAGGAAATCTATGTTTGTCAAAACAGTATTTTGCTTACTGGAAAAAGGAAATAAAGTACATTATCTAATTACATGCAAATAATTACTTTTCAGCTACTTTAAACTGGCATATATACATATATATATAATATATATATATCTGTATTTTATTGCTATATATAAGATTTAGAGATCATGATTTGTATCAATCTAGAATATTTTAGCAACTAATTATTTATATTCTAATTTCAATATCAGTCACTAAAAAAATCACACAGAATTAGTGAATGATAACATTCCAATGTTCAATTAAGGCAATCCATGTGACTACATATATTTATAAAAACAGTAAGCACAATGAGCTCCTTACAAAAATTTTGCAAGGTTTATGATGTTTTAAAATTCAAGTATGACAGGAGCAATGTGAATATTTTAGAATTATGAAATGGTTGACCTTGGATATGAAAATTATGAAACAACCCTGAAAAGTGTGAGAAATATATAAATAATGTGTGCTTTAGGTTTCTTGCAAATGCTCTACCACTGGGTTGCACCCTCGACCTTGTTGGTGTTGTTGCTGAGTCAGGATGCTGTTGTTGTTAAGTGCCTTTGGGTGGGATGTGACTCATACATAACCTATGTACATCAGAGTGAGACACGCCCAGACACTGTGCTATCCCTGGTACTGTGTCATTCTTTCTATCCTATTCATAGGGTTTCCAATGGTTGATTGTTTGGGGAGTAGGCTGCCAGTTCCTTCTCCTGTGTTTGCAGTGTTGGGGGTCGAATCCAGAGCCTCAGAGACTGCAGAGTAGCACTGTACAAACTGAGCTACACTCAGTCCCCCCACATAGACACATATACACAGTTGGGAGTAGGTGACAAAATACAAACACATGTTCATGTGTGCACAAAACTCACATGATATCATGTCTGTTTTGGTAGGCGTGTCAGCACACACCTATAATTCCAGCACTTGCAAGGAAGAAGCAGAAGGACTGCCAAAGTTCAGGACTACATAAGCAAGTTCCAGGCCAGCCAGTGCTATATAGTGAGATAGGTATCATTTACAGCATGAAAATCTTTACTCATTAAAATAGCTTCCATTTCATCACCTGACTTGTTTTCTGAAATTAAGTCTTTTTGCATTTTTTGTGTGTATGTGCATGTTTGAAAATTATTCTTAATTACTTGTATCTATTTGACAATATTGCTCAGCTTCAGCTTATACTTATAAAATATAAAAAGGTCCCATAACTTTTAAATAATATGGGTCAAGAAAAAATTAACTATTGCAAGTTTTACTCAAATACAAAAAATAGCAAAATATAAAAATAAAGTATGCTATTATTCAAATAAAAAATCACAGAATCATTAAATATGATTTTCACATTGTTTTCTAGGACAAATCACCTCAGTTTTTATATGACATATAGCCTATAGCTTCAGCAGAAAAACCATCTCCTATCCTAGTGGCTTAAAGGAACAATAGCTCATTACTGTTTCACAGAACTCCTGAAGCTATAGGCTTACAGATCTCTCTGGGGTTCACTTGGTTTCTGTGGGTCAGTGGCTTATGCATCTGTAGGTGAGCCTGAGGCTTCATTCAAGGCTGGCTTTGTTGAAGAAGCTAAAGTGGAACAACTCTGCTTTATGTAGCTTTCGTCCTCTTTCTGACCTGTAGGCCAAACTGGGCAACTTTCTAATGAAGATGCCACAGGCATAAAAAAAGCAAGCAAAAAGCACTGGGCCTCCTGAAATCTAGACATAGAGCTGGAAGCATTACTACTATTGTCATCAAGTAGCCACCTCCTGATCTATCTCACTCATGGGAATTATGACCCACCGGCCTCGGGAGGACACTGCAAAGACTTAGATCCAAAGTCAAGCCACATACTAGGAAAATTTATCAACATTATTACAAAATAGTCAATTTTCAATAAATTTTATGTACATGATAAAAACACTCCTGTGCTTGTTAGGTGTCATAAGTAAATGGAGAAGAGTAAATTAAAATTTAAAAACCCACCATTTTCCTATCAGAATTACAAAAAAGAAATTTTATTTCAGAGTCATGATTTCTAGAAACAATATAAATGAATAGAGTCAAATTGGAGAAGTTGTCAATATTTAACAAATGTTGCAAACACTGAGACCTATAATGGAACAATTTCAATTATATTGATAATACTGAAAATATAAGATATGATAGAAAAATTTTATTTCTAGATATGTACGTGTTTTAGATACATGTATCTCTGAGAATATGACAAAACATAGAGACCCATTTCTCAGAGAAGTTCACATGTTGTTATTCTTAGGTGGTGTCAAATAGGGTCCAACTCATAGTGACCCTATGTACAACAGAATGAAACACTCCTTGAAACTGTGCCATGCCTGGCCTGATGGCAGTGCTTCTCTGCTATTCACAGGGGTTTCAATGGCTGATTGTTTGGGGATTGTTTCAGGAGTAGGTTTCCAGGTCCTTCTCCCATTTTGGTGGTGATGGGGATGGAACTTGGGTTTTTAGATAGTGCAGAGGAGCACTCTACCAACTCAGCTAGCTAAACCCCACCCGAAGTTCACATGAAGTGTATGCAATAATAATTACATATTTTTGTGTTTCTTTTGTAATCTATGCTTTACTCAAATATTTCTTAAGGGCCTCAAACCCCTTTCATATATACATGAGTTATTGAAGAAGATGCTCATTGCAGCCTTTTCTGGAATATCAAAATTTAGAATTATTTCAAAAGTATAAAGCTGAAGACCTAGAGAGTAAAAATGTGGCATTCATATAGGAAAAAATCACAAAGCCATCCAAGTAATGCACTAGGTCTATACATGTCAATAACCATGGGCCCCACTAGCATAATAATGAATGAGAAAATAAAATTGGGGCTTCTACCTTGAATATTATGAATTTGTCTGTTAAGAAACTCAGAGTTTCAGTATATTATGATAGATGCATGTGTACTTAAAAGGAAGGACTTATGCTGAATAGCTGAGCAACTATGACTATAGTAGTACAGTGCAGATTTTATTTGAAATAAAGGACAGAAGGAGAGAAAATGAAGATATATGTCAGAATAAATACCTATAATGTGCTTCTAGTTGATATATCATTAACTAATTGGACTATGAAGTATAGTTCATCTAACAGCACCAAATTCTTGCAACTGATATGTTGTTGTTATTAGGTGCCATCGAGTTGGTATCTGACTCATAGTGACCCTTATAGGATTTTCAATGTCTGACTGTTTTGGGATTGCCTTGGGAGTGGATTGCCATGTCCTTCTCCCATTTTGCTGTTCAGGGAATTGAACTCAGGACCTCAGAGACTTCAGTCAGCGCTCTACCAACTGAGCTAAATCCCAGCAACTGATATAGTACATAAACTTTAATACATTTTTCCAAAGAAAAACCAATAATTATATATAAATTTACAAATGAATATACATATGTATGTTTATATACATATATATGTTTATATAAATTTCATTATACAGTCATAATAAGTTAGCATGAAGATTAGTTGAGATGCTTTATGAAAAGTAATAAGTAATTAGTACATTGAATAGTTGTGTTTTTCATATTTTTGTACTGAATATTTAATGACTGCATTTATATGTTGATAACTAAAACACAGGGTACTCAAGTATTTCATCACATCTTACTCTTGAGTGCTTCTTTGAGACTATATGTGTGGTGTGTGTGTGTGTGTGTGTGTGTGTGTGTGTGTGTGTGTGTGTGTGTATGATGAGCCCTGACTAATATAAGCACCAGGCTCCAATAAAACCCTAGAAAATAACAATATGAAAAAGACAAATATGGTTTATTCTTTTATGAAGTTTTAGTTCTAGGGAGATATTGACAATGAAAGAAATGAATTAATGAAAGAACATACATAGACAACTGAATCAAGGAATGAATAGATGGATAATGGACTGATGGATGGATGACAGATACACAAAGAGAATTATCAATGAATTAGAATCGCAAGATGAGAATTAAAATTGAAGGATACACTAGCAAATGGTTGAGTGGCCAACTTTAGATTTGATGACCAAAGAGATTTTAGAAGGCTATATATCAATTAAGATACAAATTACATGAAAGAGCAAATCGTTAGCAAAAATAGTGGCAATACCTATGAGTAGAAGTTTCACTTTGTAGAAAAATAAATGTATTAAGTCCTGAAGGAGGTATATAACCCTGGGTGACTGGACCACTGTTGAACAGGGAAAAGAAGAATACAAACAAATCATAGAAATTTATATGAATCACATATGCAAGGTTTGAAAGTCAAGGTTAGTAACTTAAATATCTTCTCCAAAACGTAGAAATTTAATCTCCATTGTAATATATTAAGTAGTGAGACCAGGTGGGACTTTTAAGAGATGAATAGGTCATAAGCACTCTGCTAATTACTTACTAAACTATTGACACACTAACGGATTAATAGGCTAATGAGTTATCTCAAGAGTAGTGCTGTCATAAAAGCTACTTTGACTAGTTCTTTCATATGTGCACTTTCTCCATGGTCTAAGTTGCCTAAGGATTTTATAACATGTTCCCTCCTGCAAAAGTGACCTCAGCAGAAGTAGTTTCTTCACTTTGAACTTCTCAGCCTCCAGAACTTTAAGTTGAATAAACATTTATTCTTTATTAGTTACCTGGTCTGTATTATTCAATTATGGAAACAGAAAACATACTAAGATACCAAGGGAAAGAATCATAAATTTATTGCAAATGGTTAAGCAAGTGAGTTATATGATAAGATTTATTTAAAAATGATTGTTCTGTTTACCATGAAGATAATGGCTTATTAGGAACAGTGTAAGAAAACAGAGAGTAGGAACATCTTAAAGTAATTCACATGTGAACTGACAGTGGCTTGAACTGAGGAAATAGTAATAGAACAAATAGCAGGCGGATTCAGGATGAGCTTCTCAGATACATTCTGCAGAAATAAGTTAGATGTAATGACAGAAATAAAAAGAAAAACCTATACAGTTTTCTAGTAATTAAGCAGTGTAAAGTAATTCCTAGGAATTACTGTGTATTTTCGTTGCCTTTAAACACTTTAAACTCTGAAAGAAATGATAGTGAAAAGAAATGTTCATTCTATACTCAGAAATACTTATAGGCTACCTGTCCCTCTAAATATATGTCAGTAATCACATATGAAAAAATACATCTTTCTGTTTTAAATATTTGAAAAAAATCCTCATCAGAAAACTGTAAACTCACCAAGAAAATAATTGTTATAAAAGGAGATTCTTTTTATTGGAAATTTTTAATGTACAAATTAATGTGTTTCATTCTGACATGCATTTCATTGTGGCATTTCCATATATGTGTTTCATTGTACATTGCACAAATAACTTCCCCCTTACCTTCTTGTGCCCCTCCTACCCCTCTCTCACCCTCCTACCCATGACCTTTCTTCTATTTGGATGGTTTTTTTGGGAATATTTTTCTATATACACTTGCATCTCAATTATGACTTAAGTCCAAACTTGTTTCTGTAGTGATCTATCTTTTTACATTGTCAGCAATATTACATGAATAATCTAGCCCATTTGCATTACAGCCATCCTTTGGTATTGTTCGTATTATTATAATTATTTCCTGAACTGTTAAAGTTGGGCTGTTTACTTTGAGGTTGCCCTCTCTCTTCTTCCTCTCTCCTCCTTTTCCCCTCCCACTCCTGCCTTCTCCCATCATTGCTTCCTTTTTCTAGATCCCTCCCTCCTTCTCTCTGCTCTTTAAATTGTCCCTTCTCCACTAAGTTTACATGAGCTTTTTAGTATGTTCCAATTCATGCAAAGGATTTTTTCCTTCTTTTAAATTTGATTCAGCTCCTACATATGAGTAAGAATGTGGTATTTCTCTTTTTGGTCTTGTGCTCATTCACTCAAGATAATTTTCTCCAATTCCATCCATTTTGCTGCAAATGACATTATTTCACTTTTTTATTGCTGAGTAGTATTCCATTGTGTGTATGTACAATAATTTTTTATTCATTTTTCTGTTGATGGACACTTTGTTTGATTCCATATCCTTGCTACTGTGAAAAGTGCTGCAATGAATATGGAGATGCAAGTGCCTCTGTTGTATGATGACACGTCTCCCTTTGGGTATATTCCCAATAGTGCTATAGCTGGATAATATGGTAGATCTATTTTTAGTTTTCTAAGGTACTGCCATGGGAGAAGGACCTGGCAACCCACTCCCAATCAATTTGCCATTGAAAACCCTATGAAGAGCAGAGAAGCACTGGCAGTAGTGTTCCACCTGTTGTACGTAGGGTCACTATGAGTCGTGGATAGGATAGGGTAGGATAGGATACCGACTCGACAGCACCTAACAACAACAACAATTAGGTACTGCCATACTAATTTCGATAGTGGTTGAACCAATTTACAGCTCCACCAGCAGTGTAAGAGGGTTCTCTTTTCTCCACATCTTCGTCATGATTTGTTATTATTTGCTTTATGGATCTTGGTCATTCTTACTGGAGTAAGGTGGAATTTCAGAGTTGATTTGATTTGCATTTGCATTAATAGCTAGGGATATCGAGAATTTTTTCATGTATTTCATGGCTTTACGAGCCTAAAGAGGAGATTCTTAAATCAAGGAAACATGAAACAAAAATCTTGGAAAGTTTTGGATTTATATCCAAAATTTATTTCTGAGACTCCATTAGCCAATATCAAAAGTGAAATCTAATGAACTAACAAATCATTAATTTTCTGGAAGAACACATATTAGAATATCAGTAAAGACCTGACAACTTTTTTTTAGTTCTGAGATTAGAAAACTTTTGATGATAATTTAAACAGTGTAAAGAACAGTACATCCTTTTCATCTCCCCCCCCCGGCTTAATTTGGTAAACAGGTAACTTAAAACCATTTTGGAAATGTCACTGCTCCTACATTCTGAGAATTCCAACCATTACTTCTATTCTTATTTCTACCATATATCAGTGGACAATTTATTTCTCATGGACAGGAGCATTTGTAGTTCAGTCCTTATGGAATCCAGATTGCTAATTCCTACTGTTGTTGTTGTGGTTAGGTGCCGTCGAGTCGAGTCGGACTCATAGCGACCCTATGTACAGCAGATCGAAACACTTGCCGATTCTGTGCCAGGCAAACAATCTTATTTATGTTTAAGCCCATTGTTGCAGACACTGTGTCAATCCATCTGGTGGAGGGTTTTCCTCTTTTCCGTTGACCTGGCACTCTTCCAAACATGATGTCCTTCTCCAGGGATTGTTCTCTCCTGACTACATGTCCAAAATATGTAAGACGCAGTTTGACCATTTTTGCTTCCAAGGAGCACTCTGGTTGTACCTCTTCTAGGACAGATCTGTTGGTTCTTTTGGCAGTCCATGGTATATTCAATAGACGTCTCCAGCACCACAATTCAAAAGCATCAATTCTTTTTCTGTCTCTCTTGTTCAATGTCCAGCTTTCACAACCATAGGATGCAACTGAAAATACCATGGCATGAGTCAGACGCACCTTTGTCTTCAATGTGACATCTTTGCTTTTCAATACTCTAAAGAGGTCTTTTGCCACAGCTTTCCCTAGAGCAATGCGTCTTTGGATTTCTTGACTGCTGCTTCTGTAGGTGTTGATTATAGAGCCAAGCAAAGCAAAATCTTGGACAACCTCTATCTTTTCTCCATTTATTGTGAAGTTGCATGCTGACCTAGTCGTAAGGATTTTTGTTTTGTTGATGTTTAGTCGTAACCCATATTGAAGGCTATGATCTTTGATCTTCATCAGTAAATGTTTTAAATCCTCTTCATTTTCAGCAAGCAAAGTGGTGTCATCTGCATAACGCAGGTTGTTAATGAGTCTTCCTCCAATCTTGATGCCGCATTCTTCCTCATAAAGTCCAGCTTCTCGG
>VMDO01030896.1:0-20701 GCA_007922755.1 Pedetes capensis
TTGTTTGTTTTATTGATCTTGGCCATCTTACTGGTATAAGGTGAAATCTCAGTGTTGTTTTGATTTGCATTTCCCTAATGGCTAGGGATATTGAGCACTTTTTCATGTGTTTCATGGCTTTATGGACCTGTTCATTTGAGAACTATCTACTCAGTTCCTTTGCCCATTTGTGTATTGGGTTGTTTGGTTTTGGGGGGATTTTTTTGATTCATCCCTCCTTGTAGGGCACTGCCTAGAGAGGCAGTTCACCCCAGGGCCTATCTAGGCTCTCTTGGAGGACTAAGGCTTATTCCCCAGGCAGTCACCTTTGCCCTACATCCTGGAACTCAGGGTCATCGAGCTCCCCAAGATGGCTCTGGCATCTATTCCCTTGCCTCCGGCCTCTCGACACTGATTGGCTGTTTCTAAACCCCAGAATGGCTCCTGATTGGACCGTTCTGGAACCACCCCTGATTGGCTACTTCTACAAAACCAAATTGAATATCCCCTCTGATTGGCTGAAACCCGTATGAGGTAACTGCCTCTGAATGGTCCCCAGCAAGCCCCAGAAGAGTATATAAGAGCGATACACGGAGTAGTCTGGGTCCATTCCATCGACCGGGACAGACAAGGAAGAAATAAAGAGCTGTTGGAGCAGAGCACTTGGAGTCTTCATTGGGAAGAAAAGAAGCAAGGAGCAGCCATGGGCAAAAGCCTCCGAGCCTGCCTTTTTCAAGGCTTCTCAGAGCAGCCGTGGGCATAAGCCTCCTTTCCGGGTGGTGCGGCTCCTGGTGCCCAGCTCCCCCTCATCAGAAGACGGGTCTTTGGCTGCTGGTCCCTGCTCATGGCCAGAGCGAGTCCAGCGGCAGGGCGACGCCCCACACCTCCTGACTACATGTCCAAAATACATCAGATGAATTCCAGCCATCTTTGCTTCCAGGGAGTACTCTGGTTGCCCTTCTAGGACAGATCTGTTGGCTCTTTTGGCAGTCCATGGTATGTTCAATATTTGTCTCCAGCATCATAATTCAAAAGCATCAATTCTTCTCCTGTCTCACTTATTCAGTGTCCAGCTTTCACAAATATATGATGCAACTGAAAATACTATGGTATGAATCAGGCATACCTGCATCTTCAATGTGACATCTTTACTTTTCAACACTCTAAAGAAGTCTTTTGCAAAAGCTTTTCCTAATGTTGTGCATCTTTTAATTTCTTGGCTGCTGATTCTGTGAGTGTGATTGTAGAACCAAATAAATCCAAATCTTGGACAGCCTCAATCTTTTCTCCACTTATCATGAATTTGCATATTGATGCAGTTGCAATGATTTTTATTTTCTTCATGTTGAGGTGCAATCCATACTTAAGGTTATGTTCTTTGATCTTCATCACTGTTTCAAATCCTCTTCACTTTCAACAAGTTTTGTCAACTGCATATCACAAGTTATTAATGAATCTTCCTCTTATTCTTCTTCATAAAATCCACTTCTCAGATTATTTGTCCAGTATAGAGATTGAAGAGGTACAGTGACAGGATACTAGCCCTGATGCAAACCTTTCCTGACTTTAAACCAACCCGTGTTTTTTGTTCTGTTTGAATGACTGCTTCCTGGTCCATGTACAGATTCCTCATGAGTACAAATAAGTGTTCTAGTATTCCCATTCTTTGCAATGTTATCCATAATTTGTTGTGAGCCACACACTCAAAGGCCTTTTTACGGTCAATAAAACACAGAGAGACATCTTTCTGCTACTCTTGGTTTCAACCAAAATCCATATGATATCAGTAATTATGCCTTTGGTCCCATACCTTATTTGAAATCTGGCTTGATTTTCCAGCAGTTCCTTGTCAATATACTGCTACAGTCACTTTTAGATGACCTTTAGCAAAATTTTACTTACATGTGATATTAATGATATTGTTCAATAATTTCCACATTGAGCTGGATCCTTCTTCTTGGGAAATAGGCACAAATACGGATCTCTTCCAGTCAGTTGGCCAGGTAGCTGTTTTCCAAAAAAATCTCTTGGCATAGACAAGTGAGCACCTCCAGTGCTGCATCTGTTTGTTGAAAGATCTCAATTGATATTCCATCAATTCCTGGAGCCTGCAAAGATCAAAGCAATCACTAGGGGGGAGTATAGCATAATACTGATCAAAATTATGAGCTCTCTCACCTGCCATTAAAACCTTGCTTTCCGCCCCCCCCCCCCCCCGGGTGCAGTGGTGTACACCTGTAATCCCAGCGGCTCAGGAGGCAGAGGCAGGAGGATCACAAGTTCAAGACCAGAGGCAGTCTGCGTAACTTAGTGAGACTCTGTCTCAAAAAGTAAAAAAAAAAGGGGGGGGGGGCTGGGGGTGCAGCTCAGTGGTTGAGGACTTGCAAAAAGCATGCAAGCGCAGGGCCCTGGGTTCAACCCCCAGTACCGCCTAAAGAAAAAAAAACCTAGCTTTCCCATTTGGCAAATTGCTTAATCTCTCTGAGCCTCAGTTGCCTCATCTGTAAAGGGGGATAATGATAGTAGCTACTACATAGGTATGTTGTTCATTAACTGAAACCATGCATAAGTAGAGTGCTTGGTACATAAGAAGGATTATAAATGTTAACTCTTCTGGTTTCCCTGTATGATTTATATATAAAAGATAAGGGAGGAAAAAACTTGATCTGATCTGTGATCAGAGTTTTAAGAAAGAATTTGCAGATGCAGAAACATTTGTGCTTAATCTTGAATAAAGAGTTCAAACTTGTTGAGGCAAGGTAAGCAGGAGGGTGATTCCAAGTACAAAAGTCTGGCTCTGTTCTTCAAGGCAGCATATCTTAGGAGTCCTTCCATTTCCTGAGCTCAATAGAATTTGGGGATGAGGAGTCAGATGAGATCTGTATAATAACTGTATCACAGGTGAAGTCTTTCCTCTGTCCATTCCTATTTACCTCATTCCCCCAGTAGGTTTGCTCACAAAAGCAGCACCCCCCCCCCCGAAAAAAAAAAACCCACTTCTTGTGCATAAAATTCTCTCTCAGAATCTTTTTTTCATGGTGTATGAATAATACTAAATATCATTTGAAAGAGAAACATGTCATTAATGTGTACAATTAGAAGCCTTACTATGGAGGACTAGCTAAGGGGAATACACACTTATTCATTAAAACATCACAATGTGTTTTTCCAACACTATATACTAAGGAATATTCTACACTTTCTTACATCTAAATCTTTACTCTGCATACAATCTTGGATAAATTTGCTTAATGTTTGTTATGGTTTGGATGTGAAATGTCCCCCACAGGTTCAGGTGTTAAATGATTGATCCCCATCTATCTGATGGCGCTATTTTAGGAGGTTCTGGAAACTTTAGGACATGGTGCCTGGTGAAAGGAAGCAGGTCACTGGGGGCAGAACTTTGAAAGTTGTACCTCCTCCCCCAGTCCCTTCTTGTTCTCTGCTTCCTGTCCACAATGAAATGAAAAATCCTTTACACCACACACTCCTGCCACCATCATGTTTTTCCCAATGCATGGAGACATGCAACCATGGATTAAACCATGAAGCTATGACCCAAAATAAATCCTTCCTCCCTTAAGCTGGTTCTGTCAGTTATTTAGTCACAGAAAACTAATATTAGCTAGAAAACTAATATTATGTTTTTAAAATGTAATTCCTTAATTTTTTTAATTTTTTGCTTTGAAAAACTTTAAATGGATGTGCAAATGACAAGAAATATAATTAACCCAGTAGACCCAGCATCCAATTTCAACAATTACCAAGTGGTAGCCAATCTTTTGTCATCTGTATCCCTACCCTCACCTTCACATTGTCCCTTCTGTGTTATTTTGAAGCAAGTTCCAGACATAGTGCTACAATAGTATACACATATTTTTTTTAATCTCTAAAGGATATGAACTCTTTAACAAAATGCAATCATAGTATCATCCTATATAAAAATTAATGTAAATTTTTTTTCAAGTTCACTGCATTTTAATGTTAATTCATACTCAAATTCATTTCACTGTAAGTTCATTTTGTGAAAACTTCTATGCATTTTATACAATAAAAATTTTTTTAAATATTTAAAATAGCCAAAAACCACAGTAGTAGACTAACAGTTAAGTTCATTTGCACAGAAACCCATACATGTTCATAAACTGTACACTTTGATGGTAAAATTATCATCTTAATTATACCACTTACTGGCTATAACATCTTTTTTTAATTAGAAATTTTTAATGTACATCATAATGTGATTCATTTTGACATGCTTTTCATTGTGACAATTTTCATATATGCAATTTGATAAACATTCTGAAGTCATTAGTATTAAGCTATATGTTTGATTCATCCTATTGATATTTAAATTTCCTATTACCTTATAAATTTCTTAAACATGTTTTAGTCAAACTTAAATAAAATCCACGTGTGGATATTGATATGCCCTTTATTTTCTTTTCTTTTTTCTTTTTGTATTTTTTTTGTTTCTTTTCTTTTGGTGGGGGAGGGGTACTTGGAGGTTGAACCCAGGGCCTTGCACATACTGTGCAAGTGTTCTACTCACTGAGCTGCATTCCCAGCCCATTTTTATTTTTTATCTTGACTCAGAGTCTCACTAAATCGTGCAGGCTGTCTCTGGCCTCAAACTTGCAATCTTTCTGGCTCTACTTCTTGAGTTGCTAGGATTACAGGGATGCCAAATCTGGCCTTTCTTCATCTTCATCTTCTTCTTCTCTTTACATTGTAAGTTCCTCTCTGCCTTTCTTTTCTTTCTTGCAATGTGTTTGTTAAAGAAACTGTACAATATTTCTGGTAGTATTTCCACAATCTGGATTTTGCTGGTTACTTCCCTATGTTTGTTCTTGTGGTGGCGGTTGTTGTTGTTCTGGTTTATTATTATTTTTTATTTTTTGTTTCATTGTTTGTTTTGAGACAAGGTCTTGCTACATTGTCCAGGCTGGTCTCAAATGATCCTCCTTTCTCAGCTTCCTGAGTGCTGGTACTACAGACATGTGCCATCACACCAGACTGTTTTTTCAGTACTAGAAGGTTTGAGCCCAGGGCCTCATGCATGGCAGGCAAGTGCTCTGCCACTGAACTCCATGCCTAGTCCCCCTTTCTACTTGTCATTTTTCAATGGTCTTACTGAGTTGTGCAGTCTGCCTCTGGCCTCAAACTCCCAACCCTTCTGCCTGTGCCTCCCAAGAAACTGGGATTATAGGTGCATGCCATGGCACCCAGAACACACCTGGCTTTTGTGGTGTCATTTAACACATACTTCTGCTTTCTTTATTTCTTGTAAATCAGTAATTGGTTCCAGAGGCATGATCAGATACATAGGTTTTGTTTTTGAAATTTTATTTTATTTTTGCATAGACAATTGTTGTTGTTGTTGTTAGGTGCCGTCGAGTTGGTATCCAACTCATAGCAACCCTGCGTACAACAGGCGAAACACTATTGTCAGTGCTTCTCTGCCATTCATAGGGTTTTCAATGGCGGATTGATTTTTGGGAGTGGGTTGCCGGTCCATCTCCCAAGCATAAACAATTAGGAGGAAATTTTTCCATCAAGGAGGCACAAAAGAGCCGGGAACCATGGCACACACCTATAATCTCAGCAACTGAGGCAGGAGGACCTCGAGTATAAGGCCAGAGGCAGCCTGGGCAATTCAGCGAGAGACACTGTCTCAAAATAAAAAATAAAAGAGGAGACGAATCAAGATGGCAGATTGATAACGCCCTTCAAAACATCTGGTGAAACAGGAGGGCTGAAATAGCAATATATACACTTTATACCAAACAGAGAAAAATAGCAAAAGGAAAAAGAGAAATAGGAGGGGAAAAAAGTCATATGAGTTGGGTAGCCTCAGCAGCAGATAAAAAGAATAAAAAACTCAATGCAAGAAGATATAGTAGGAACACCATTGGAGGCATGAGGCAGACTGTCCCCATGGGAGAAGAGGACCAACACCTTTGCAGGTAGTTGGGAGTCCTACAAAAAAATGTTACAAATACATGGAGATTAAGTAACACACTTTGAATGATCAATGAATCATTGAAGACATCAGAAAGGAAATTAAAACATTCCTTCAATCAAATGATAATGAAAACGCAATCTGCCAAAATCTATGGGACACAGCAACGGTAGTTCTACAAGGGAAGTTCATAGCCATGAGTGTCTACATTAAAAAAGATAGGGAAGGCTCAATTAAATAACTTAATGATACACCTCAAGGCACTAGAAAGTCAGCAACAAGCCAACTTTAAAAATAGAAAAAAAATAATTAAAATCAAAGCAGAGATTAACAAAATAGAGACTAAAAAGGACAATATAAAAATTAATAAAACTAAGAGTTGATTCTTTGAAAAGATAAACAAAATGGACATTCTCTTAGCCAAATTCACAAGGGCAAGATAGAAATAGAGTTGGAGATACAGAGACCCAAATTAATAAAATTAGAGATGAAAAGGGGAACATAACAACTGATACCAAAGAAAGACAGATCATCAGAGACTACTTTGCAAACATATATTCCCCCAAAGTGAAAACATGGAAGGTATGGATAAATTCTTTAACACTGTGACCTACCAAAACCAAACCCCAAAGATAAAAGCAAATTAAACAGACCCATAACAAGCAATGAAATTGAGGTAGTAATAAAAAACCTCCCAACAAAGAAAAGCCTGGGTCCTGATGGGTTCACAGCTGAATTCTATCAAACTTTTAAAAAAGAATAAATACCTATCTTTCTCAAAGTATTTCATAAAATAGAAAGGAAAGGTGTATATCCAAGTTCATTCTACGAAGCCAGTATCTCCCTGATACCAAAACCAGATAAGGGCACCACAAAAAAAGAGAACTGTAGATCAATTTCCCTGATGAACATTGACACAAAAAATCCTCATTAAAATTCTTGCAAACCGAATACAGCAACACATAAAAAATATGATAACAACGTGATCAGGTGGGCTTTCACAGGTGCAAGGCTTGTTCAACATACACAAATCAATTAATGTAATTCAACATATCAAGAGATTTACAGACAGAAATCACATGATCTTCTCAATTAATGCTAGAAAAGCTTTTGACAAAGTTCAATATCCCTTCATGACAAAAGTCCTGAAGAAACTAGCCAAAGAAGGCATATATCTCAACATCATAAAGGCCATATCTGACAAACCTATAGCCAGCATCATATTAAATGGGGGAAAATTGGAAGCATTCCCTCTAAGATCAGGAATAAGACAAGGACGTCCACTCATCTCTCTTATTCTATATTGTGACTCAAGTCCAAGCCAGAGAAATCAGGCAAGAGAAAGAATTAAAAGAAATACAAAGAGGGAAAAAGGAGGTCAAATTATCCCTATTTACAGATGACAAAGGATCCTAAAAAGTCCACTAGAAAATACTTAGAGCTAATTAGCTCCTTCAGCAAAATAGCAGGATACAAAATTAATACTCAAACATCAGTAGTATTCTTCTACACCAGTAGCAAACAGGAAAAGAAAGAAATCAAAACAACAATCCCATTCACAATAGTCCATCAAAAACTTAAATATTTAGGAATTTATCTAACCAAAGACCCTAAAGACTTCTACAATGCAAACTCCAAAATACCAAAGGAAGAAATAGCAGAAGATACTAGAAAACAGAAGGACCTCCTTTCCTCATGGATCAGAAGAATTAATATTGTGAAAATGGCTATACTACCAAAAGCAATCTATAGATTCAATACAATTCCCATCAAAATTCCAATGCTATATTTAATAGAAATAGAAAAAGAATCCTGAAATTCATGTGGATGCACAAAAAACTGCATATAGCCAAAACAATCCTTAGCAGCAAAAACAGTGTAGAAGGCATCACAATGCAATGCAAACTATACAACAGGGCCATAGAGGCAAAAAACAGCTTGGTACGGGCACAAAAACAGGCATAAAGATCAATGGAACTGAATAGAAGACCCTGATATACACCCACACAACTATACCCACTTGATCTTTGACAAAAGTGCCAAAGGCATACATTGGAGAAAAGATGGCTTTTTCAACAATGGTGCTGGGAAAACTGGATATCCACCTGTGGAAGAGGGGCTGAGATTTAACTCAGTGGATTTGAGCTGCTCTGCACTCTCTAAGGACCTGGATTCAATCCCTAGCACCACAAAAACAGGAAAAGGCAATCTGCACTCGAAGCAATCCTGAAACAATCAGCCATTGAAAACTCTATAAGGGTCCCTATGAGTTGGAACCGACTTGACAGCACCTAACAACACTGTATGTGGAAAAATGAAAGTAGACCTGTATATCTCAATCTATATGAGATCAGCTCAACATGGATCAGAGACCTCCATATAAAACCAGAAACCTTAAAACTACTAGAATAAAAGATAGGGAACACATTCCAACACATAGGCATACACAAGTACTTCCTTAACAATCATCCAATTTCCCTGGAAACTGCATCAAAAATAGATAAATTGGATTACATAAAATTAAAAAGCTCTGTACAGCAAAGGAAACAATAGAGTAGAAGGAGAGCCCACAGAATGGGAGAAAATCTTTGGATCTACACATCTGACAGAGGATTAACTTCTACAATATACAAAGAACTCAAGAAATTAAATACCAAAGTAGCAAATAATCCAATAAATAAGTGGGCAATGGAACTGAACATAGAGTTCTCAAAAGAATAAATACAAATGGCCAATAAACACATGAAAAAATGCTTAATATCCCTAGCCATTAGGGAAACACAAATCATACTACACTGAGATTCCATCTCATTCCAATAAGAATGGCCAAGATTAAAACAAACAAATAACAACAAATGCTGGCAAGGAAGCAGAGAAAAAGTAAACATTTAACACTGCTAGTGGGACTGTAAATTAGTTTAGCTGCTATGGAAATCAATATGGAGGTACCTGAGATAACTAGAAATAGGACTAACATGTTATCCAGCTATACCACTTCTAGGAATATACCCAAAGGAAGATAAGTAATCATACCAAAGGGACACCAGCACTTCCACATTTAATGCAACACTCTTCACAATTGCAAGGGTATGGAATCAACCCAAGTATCCATCAACAGTTATATACAAATATGTATACACAATAGAGTACTATTCAGCAGTAAAGAAGAATGAAATCATACCTTTTGTGGCAAAGTGAATGGAACTAGAGAGTATCATTTTAAACAAAGCTACAATAATGGAAATATCTGCTGTGCATAGGGTTTTCTCTGCTGTGCTTCTCTGCTGTGCACAGGGTTTTCAATGGCAGATTGATTTTTGGGAGAGGGTTGCCAGGTCCTTCTCCCAAGCCTACAGCTTCTGGTGTTCCCAGGCGGTCTCCCATCCAGATACTAACCAGGCCCACCCCTGCTTAGCTTCCGAGATCTGAAGGGATAAGATGCCACAGGGCTACAGCTGCAGGCATATATATATATATATATATATATATATATATATACATATATACATACACATATGTTGTTTTGTTGTTGTTACGTGCTATCAAGTTGGTATCGGACTCATAGCAATCCTACGTACAACAGGGGAAACACTATTGTCAGTGCTTCTCTGCTGTTCATAGAGTTTTCAATGGCAGATTTTTGGGAGTGGGTTGCCGGGTCCCGTTTCCCAAGCCTACAGCACCTGGTGTTCCCAGGCAGTCTCCCATCCAAGTCCTAACCAGGCCCGACCCTGCTTGGCTTCTGAGATCTAACAGGATAAGATGCCACAGGGCTACAGCTGCAGGCTACATACACACATATATATGTACTATAATATTTATCTAAGATTGGAAATTACAAATGGACCAAATATGAGGGAGGAGGAGACTAGTGGGAGGAAGTGTGAGACGGGGAAGGAGGTAGAGAAGGGGGAACAATATAGAGGGGTAAAAAAGAAAAGAAAAAACACAAAATACATGTTGCAACTCCATGAAAATACAAAAATCAGGGTATAGCCCGAGGTTGCATATGACTGTCATTACATGCTACTTAAAATTCTTACTTTTTTGTTCTTTATTTTGTTCTGTAAAATATTTAAGGAGAAGGAAGTGTAAGCAATACTGATTTGATACAAGATGTATCAACTGACTTATTACTCTGTACCCTACCAACATCCCATGTGTCTTTCAGCTTCTGCTGTGGGGGCTTTCGTGTTGCTGTGATGCTAAAAGCTATGCCACTGATATTTTAGGTTCAAGCAGGACCACCCATGGTGCACAGTTTTCAGCTGAGCTTCCAGACTAAGACGAGGGAGAAGGACCTAGCAACTCACTCCTGAAACAATTGTTGGTTGTTGTTAGGTGCGGTCAAGTCGGTATCCGACTCATAGTGACCCTCATAGGGTTTTCAATGGCTGACTGTTTCGGGATTGCCTTGGGAGTGGATTTCCAGGCCCTTCTCCCATTTTTGTGGTGCTGGGAATTGAACTCAGGACCTCAGAGACTGCAGTACAGCCCTCTACCAAGTGAGCTAAATCCCAGCCCCCTGAAACAATTAGCCATTGAAAACTCTATGAATGGCCGAGAAGCACTGTCAAATATAATGTCAGAAAATGAACCCCCTGCTCTAGAAGGCATTCAAGGAACTACTCAGGAAGAAGTTGCCTCCTCAAAGTGGAAATGACCTTAATAATGAGAATGGAGTAAAGCCCCTGGCACTACCTTTTGCTGATGTGGCATGACTCAAAATGAGAAAAAACACAGTAGTTGCAACAATGGACTCAAACATTAAAAAGATCGTGTGCATGGCATAGTGTCGGGTAGTGTTACGTTCTGTAACATGTAGGGTTGCTATGAGTTGGATCTGATTCAACAGCACCTAACACCACTCCACTAACATGTGTAAATAAAATAGTAATAAAAAATAAAAATAAAAGCAACATGAATACTGGACAGTAAAAGTGAGTGTTGTAGTTCTTTCTACCACTGTCACATGGATAATGGTCAAATAAATGGTGGTTAAGTCCTTCTATATATTCTTGGTTATATTCTTGACTCCAGTGTGAGTTTATCTATTTCTGCATAACAAATAATCTCAAATATTAGTGGCTTAAGACATCAACAAATTCTCACTTGTGTTGGCTGGGCAGGGTTTTGCTGTAATTGCCTAGTTCATGCATGAGGCTGTAGTTGGCTGGGGGATCAGGTTGAATGCCTGGCATGGTTGCAATACTTAGGACTCTTTCTCTTCCTGCCCTTGTGTCCCTGGAGTTCTCACTGCATGGAGTGGTCTTAGAGTCCAACAGAGTAAAGATAGAAGGTACAAGGTCTTTTCAAGCAGAGGCTTTAGAAGTTGTACCTGGTCACTCCTACCACATTCCATTAATCAAACAGGTAACAGAGTCAGTTCAGATTCAAGGGGAGGGAAAATAGACTCTACTCCTTTATGAGAAAGGTGGCAAAGGTGCACTGCAAAGAGACCATGTCTAAGGAAAAGAAGACTTTTGTAGTCATCTTTGCAAATAGTCTACCCTAAGCCATTACCAAGGAGTAAAAAGGTGAATGGGGCTGGGGTTTAGCTCAGTTGGTAGAGTGCCTGGTTGCACTCTCTGAGGCCCTTGGTTCAATCCCCAGCACCACAAAAACAGGAGAAGGACCTGGCAACCCACTTCCAAAGCAATCCCGAAATAATCAACCACTGAAAACCCTATGAGGGTCACTATGAGTTGCATCCGACTTGATGGCACCTAACAACAACAACAAAAAGGTGAATGAAAAAGAAAGTGAAGGTATTATTTTTTTCCTAAAGAATAAATTTGCCTCTTTTTTTTTATATAGTACTGAGGGACTGAACCCAGGGCAGTCCACCACTGAATTGCATCCCTAGCCTCTATTTATTCTTAAAACCTGGAGATTTAAACATTTAGACCTCAGTGCAGGCATGTGTCTAATAATGCCGACTATAATCTATATATTGATTTTTTAATGGAAAAACTGTATTATTTGTCTGCATCCAGGGCATAAACTTTTTCAAAGATTAAAAAAATAAATAAAATTTTAAAATAAATAAAGGAGGCTGAATTAGGGGGGTACAGAAGGAAGGAAGACCCCTTGCCTTGCATTTGTAAAGCTGTGGGTTCTACCTCCCAGCACAGAAAAAAAAAGTCAGAAAACATCTAGTTATCATTCCTTTTATATTTCTTAAATACTAAAAATTAGAAATTTTTTCCCAGGAAATTATAATAAATGTAACTTCATGATTAGTTAAGAACTACAACTGATACATGATTGGGTGACCATAGGAAAACTGATCTTTAAGGAACTCTAAAATTAAATCTAGTTGTACCCTTATCATCATATTTTGTCATTATCTTGTCCATGAGGTATTACTTACTAGGTACTAATAGTGACATCCAGGACTGGATAAGGAACTATGTTATAATAAATGGGATCATTTATTAAATCCCTACCATCGACTAGCTAATCTATTTAGGTTTTACTGTGCAAGTTTTGCCTGCAGCTGTAGCAGTGTGGCATCCGATCCCATCAGATCTTGGAAGCTCAACAGGGTTGGGCCTGATTACTACTTGGATGGGAGACTAACTGAGAACACCAGGTGCTGTAGGCTTGGGAGAAGGACCTGGCAGCCCACTCCCAAAAAACAGTCCGCCATTGAAAACCCTATGAATAGCAGAGAAGCAGTAACAATACTGTTTCACCTGCTGTACATAGGTTCACTATGAGTTGGATACAGACTTGATTGTACCTAAAAACAACAACATGCAAGTTTTATTATCCTTTGTTTTGTTTTTCTGAAATATGGTCTAACCATGTAGCCCAGACTGGTCTGGAACTCACTATGTACACAAAGCTAGCCTCAAACTCAGATTGATCCTCTTCCTCAGCCTCCTGAGTGCTGGGATTACAGGCATGTGCCACCATGCCTGGCTTTATTATCTACATTTTATTGATGAAAACTAAATGTCAAGAAGATAATGACTTTCCTAAGTCCACACAATTGGCAAGTGATAGAAACAGAGGAAGATGAGATGTAACCCAGATCTGGCTGGGTTACCTAGTCTGCTTCTTTCCACTGGCTGCCACTACCATCCCACTAGCTTACTGTATGAGCACAAAATGTTGCTCATACAATGGTGGTTCTTTGGAAACACAACCAGATTGTAAGAATGAGCCCTGCCTTCAATGAGATTACCTCTCTTTAAAAGTAAGAAAAATTTGCTAAAAAATTTAGAGAATATCAGATAAGAAAACACTATGAAGAATATACACAATGAAAATGTGTGCATTTTACAAGCAATGATTGCTACAAATGAACAATAAAGAGGGAGGACATCAATGTTGATTGAAGTTCCTGGGGGAGGCTTCATCAAGCAATGTAGAAATTATTACAAATGTAAAAGCTTTTCCCATGAGCAAAAGGTCCTTTGCACAAGCATTCTTTCCCTTGGGATCCATGTCATACTGACACAAAGATTTTGTCACCATGGCAACTAGTCATTGGACCAATGAAATAATCAGTTGTCATGGTAACATGATCTCCATCTAACTCCCACCAGGCACCTGTTCTAAATCATCATATCCCCCAACAACCTCATACCACCTCAGTTCTGCTTTCTTCTTTCCCTTGGTCACCTATTATCCTCAGCTACCTGTGCTGGAGCCCCTAAATTTATGTTTGGACGGATATGACACTGTTAAAGCCCGAGCAAATGGCAGTATATGTAGTGTAGAGCTGCACTGTAGACGGGGAGAAACCTTCTTATTTGTTAAGAGTTGAATGATCCCTAGCACCAAAGAAAGAGCATATGCTGTCCCTTCCCCACTTTTCCCCAGCAAAGACCTTTTGGATTTTGAGACATTGTTCTATCCTGATTATCTTCCTGCCTCTACCAATTCCTTCACTGGCTCCTTTTCTTCCTTTTATCTCCTAAATGCAGGTGTTTCTCAAGGCTCCACTCTTTGTGTCTGCTCTTTCCCTAAATTGCACTGCCCAATATAGTAGCTGCACTAGCTACAGGAAGGCAATTGAGCCTGTGAAGTTAATTACAGGTGTGCTGGATGGAGATGTACCATAAGCTGCACAATGAGTTTTAAAGACTTACAAAAAAATCAACATAAAATATCTCAGTAGTCATTTTCGTGTTCATTGTATGTTGAAATAATTTGGATATGCTGAGTACAACAAATTATATTATTAAATTTAAATTTCACCTGTTTCTTTTTTATGTGTTCAACATGGTTGCTGAAAATTGTAAATTGCATATATGACCTGCATTTCCAGTTGGTGTTACATTTCCATAGGACAGCACTGCTCTAAACATCTTTACTAAACTGTCTTACCTCCACTCTAGGTGTCAAGTGTTCCTTTCATAACATGATTCTAAGATCCCCAATCCCCACCTCTCTTCTGAGATTCAAACCAACATTTCCAATAACCGCCAGCTCTTCAGCTCACCATGAACAAAACCAAGAGCTTGCGCTCAAAAACTGTTCTTTTTCTTGATGGGTTTTATTAGCTTTTGTATTAGTTCTTATTGCTGCTATAATGAATTGCCACAATTTTGGTGGCTTAAAATTACACATATTAACTGTCTTACAATTATGATAGCCTGAAGTCTGAAATGGAACCCACTGAGCTGAGCTAAAAACAAGGTGCCGTGGGGTTGCATTCCTCTGGAAGATCTAGGAGAGAATCTGTTTCCTTGGTTTTCCCAACCTCTAAGAAACTGACAACATTCTTTGACCCACTCCCCTGTTCAAAGCCAGCAAATGGTCAAGTCTTTCTCATACTTCATCACTGACAGCAACTCTCCTGCCTCCCTCTCCCTCCTTCACTTTTAAGGATTATTGTGATTACAAGAGTCCCATCCAGACAACCCAAGATAACCTTCCCACCTCAAGATCACCTGATTGGCAGCTTTAATTTAAACTTTAACCCTATATTTTCCTTGACATGTAATGTAACATGTTCACAGGGGTTGCAGAGATTGGGACATGGACATCTCATCTGAAAGGACTGGGTAGAGGGAGGATCTCTGTGCAAAGCCAGCAAGAAAAGAAATGATTACTAGAGCAGATCCCAGAGTATTTCTCATTGCTTTCAAAACAGTGATGATGGATACAGAGGAATTAAAAGGGCTAGCTGGTATGGATCTCAGTGGTCCAAATCTCCATGTTGTTGATGTTAGGTGTCATCAAATCAGGTCTAACTCATAGAGAACTTATGTACAACAAAAGAAACACTCCCCAATATTGTGCCAGGCACACAATCTTTTTTATGTTTAAGCTCATTGTTGCAGACACTGTGTCAACCCATCTAGTTGAAGGTCTTCCTTTTTTTCATTGGCCCATCACTGTTGCACATGTGATATCCTTCTCCAGGGATTGGTCCCTCCTGACAACACACCCAAAATCCATCAGACAGTCTAGCCATCCTTGCTTCCAAGGAGCACTCTGGTTGTACCTCTTCTAGGACAGATCTGTTGGTTTTTCTTGCAGTCCATTGTATATTGAATATTTGTCTCCAGCACCATAATTCAAAAGCATCAATTCTTCTTCTGTCTCACTTATTCAATGTCCAGGTTTCACAACCATATGATGCGACTGAAAATACCATGGCATGAGTCAGGCAAACCTTTGTCTTCAGTGTGACATCTTTACTTTTCAACACTTTAAAGAGGTCTTTTGCAACAGCTTTTCCCAATGCAATGTGTCTTTTGATTTCCTGACTTCTGTTTCTGTGAGTATTGATTGTAGAACCAAATAAAGCAAAATCTTTGACAACCTCGATCTTTTCTCCATTTATCATGAAGTTGCATATTGACCCAGTTGTAAGGATTTTTTTGTTGATGTTGAGGCACAACCCATACTGAAGGATGTGTTCTTTGACCAACTTTTCATAGTTCATTGCAAAATCTAGCCTCTGTAAGATTCTTCATTCCCTCATCATTCCCGACCCTGGGTTGTGCTTTTACTCTGGGATCTGTCAGAACTTTTGCACTTCCTAGGACATCTGTCTTACTTGGTTCTATATTATGATTAGATATTTATGTACTTCATCTTAAACTCTCTCCTAAATTGGAAAATATTTTGTGGATAGAAATTATCTGTACGACCTTTGTGTTCACCTATGATGCCTAACATAGTTTTTAATGTATTATAGTTTCTCAATACCAATTTTTTGAATATAGTTGAATGGACGTAACTCATGTTGACTTACAGAGAATGCTTGTCATCACAGCCACTAATTTCTTCAGACGGGATACTTTCTTAATTGACTTCCACTTAACTTATACTCTCCATTCTGTCTTTTAAAAAATCAGCATGAATGCTTATAGGTAATGGGCTGTTGTACATTCAGATTTTATGCTCATCCAGAGTCAGTTATATTTTATTTCATAACCTATTGATGTTGTGAGTAGTTGATATTAAAGTTATGTAATTTAAGTTTTCTTAAATATGGTATGATGTTAAATAAATGAGAATTGTTTCTATAAGGACTTAGTTGATAAACCTCAAAATGTAAAGCAATGTAGCATCTTAAAATTTATTCATGTGGTATACCACTTTAACAGATTAGAGGAGAAAAACTATCATGATTTCAATGAATGCAGAGAAGGCATTGACAAAATATAGACTAGAAGTTCCTTATATAGAGATAACATGGCTACATACAAAACCCCAAGATAATATGTAGAGTTTGTTGTTGTTAGGCGCCATTGAGTTGGGTCCAATCCATAGTGGACCCTATGTACAACAGAATGAAACACTTCCCAACTCTGTGCCAGGCATATAATCTTTTTTATATTTAAGTCAATTGTTGCAGACACTGTGTCAATCCATCTAGTTGAGGGTCTTCCTTTTATTTGTTAACCTGTCACTCTTCTAAAAATGATGTCCTCTGGGGATTGGTCCCTCCTGACAACGTGTCCAAAATCCATCAGACACAGCCTAGCCATCCTTGTTTCCAAAGAGCACTCTCATTGCACTTCTAGGACAGATATGTTAGTTCTTTTGGCAGTCCATGGTATATTCAATATTTGTCTCCAGCACCATAATTCAAAAACATCAATTCTTCTCCTGTCTCCCTTATTCAATGTCCAGATTTCACAACCATATGATGTGACTGAAAATATTATGCCATGAGTAAGGGGCACCTTAGTCTTTAATGTGACATCTTTACTTTTCAACACTTTGAAGAGGTCTTTTGCAACAGCTTTTCCCAATGTCATGCGTCTTTTGATTTCTTGACTACTGCTTCCATAGGTGTTCCTTGTAGAACCAAGTAAAGTAAAATCTTGGACAACTTCAATCTTTTCTCTATTTATCATGAAGTTGTGTGTTGATCTAGTTGTGAGGATTTTTGTTTCTTGATGTTGAGGGGCAATCCACACTGAGGGCTGTGTTGTTTGATCTTCATCAGTAAATGTTTCAAATCCTCTTCATTTTCAGCAAGCAGAGTTGTGTCATCTGTATTATATAGGTTGTTAATGAACCTTCCTCCAATTCTGATGCTTTGTTCTTCTTCATAAAGTCCAGCTTCTTGGGTTATTTGCTCAACATGGAGATTAAAGAGACACAGTGAAATAGAATCTATTAAAGATGATAGAGGAGTTTGAAAATTTGCCATATTCAAGACCAATATGAAGAAATAAGTAGCTAATCAATATCAGCAAATAATTAGAACCTAATATGAATGAATGAGTAATTAGAACCTAATATGAATGAAGATTGCATCCACAATAGTGACCAAAATAATAAGACTATTAGGAATCAATCTGACAGAACATGTGTGAGATCCTTGTGAAGAAAATTATGAAGTAATTTTCTGATCACCAAACAATGTAAGAACATTCGTATACACAGAGACATAAATAAATGGCAAGATCTACCAGGTTCATGAGTTGGAAGTTTCACATCATAAAGTTGTAAATTCTTCCCCCTTTTGTCCATCAATTCAATATATTTCTAAATAAAATCAAAATATGACCTTTTTGTGGAATGAAAGTCTGATCTTAAAATTCAATTTGGAGTCCAAAAAGACAAGATAATTTTGAAGATGTAGAACAAACTAGAAATTCTGTCTCACTAATATCAACTTATTTTTAAGTTATAAGATTGAAGACAGTGTGATATTGGCTTATGGATGGACAAATTTGTGAATGGAACAGAAAAGAGACCTCAGAAAGAGGATTTTGAAAAACTGCACGCTTGATACATTCAAAGATATCATTACAAGTGTAGAGAGAAAAAATGACCTACTCAATAAATGAGAAAATTGGTTGTAATGGATCCACATAATATACTACCCCTGAGGAGTCTCAGTCACGATTGACATTTCTTCATCTCCCCAAACTTGTAGTTTCTCAGTCTCTCCATAGAGTGAGAATCTGACTTTGGTGTGGTCTCCATTCATCCCAATACAGCAGGAGACACCACGGCTCTGCCATGGGCCCCATCCTACCAGACTCTAAGAAGATATGGCTCTTCCCATCACTGTCAGGCTGAGATCAGGTTGTTGTTATTGTTGTTAGGTGCCATCGAGTCGTGTCCGACTCATAGCGATCCTTATAGGGTTTTCAATGGCAGATTGTTTCGGGATTGCCTTGGAAGTGGGTTGCCACATCCTTCTCCCATTCTTGCAGTACTGGGAATTGAACTAGGGACTTCAGAGACTGCAGAGCAGCGCTCTACCAACTGAGCTAAATCCCAGCCCCAAAGAAGATTTTTGAACCCAATCTAGCTCTTGTTGTTAGGTGCTGTTGAGTCAGTATCTGACTCATAGAGATCCTCATAGGGTTTTCAATGGCTGACTGTTTCGGGATTGCCGTGGGAGTGGATTGGCAGGCCCTTCTCCCATCTTTGCGGTGCTGGGAATTGAACTCGGGACCTCAAAGACTGCAGCACAGCACTCTACCAACTGAGCTAAATCCCAGCACTGAGATCAGCTATCAAGCTTTAATTCATATCACAGCACTGGGGACTAAGTTGACAACTGGTTACACAGAGTTGTATAATACAACCCAGAAGTGAATTAGCTCCCCAGGAAGCAAACTTCAACCCAGATTAGAGAGAACTGGAGCCAGCAGATAAATTTGTTGCCCTTCCTCCTCTTTCTGATGGACTGCTCTGAGGTGTAGTGTTTCCACAAAATCTGTTAGAAGATATCCTGGATGACCAAGCTACAGGCTGAACTTCCTTGGGAAGCTGTGGCCAGCTTTGGTAACATAGTTTCCTGTATTTGCTTTCTTCTCTTCCATGCCTTACTTCCCTTTCCTCTCACTCTTGCTACTCTGGGATTTTGCCTCTCAATAATTTAGCATGTATATAGTCCCTCAGGCTCTGTTTTTTAGAGAACCTGGTTAGGATAGTTTTATGTATAGAAAAAAGGAAGCTAGATCTCTGTCTCACACCCTGCCCTAAACCATATCTAAATTGAATTAAAACTTAAATATGAAAAATAAAGCTTTAAGACATTTTGAAGAGCATCTAGAAGAATTTTCTCTCAGAATAAGGAAATATTTCCTAAAACACAAAAAGCATAAACAATAAAAGGTGACTATCTAAATAAATGTGATTATTTAAAATTTAAAAACATTATTCATGTAAGTTAGTACAGCCATTATGGAGAGCAGCAGGGAGGTTCCTCAAAAGAAGCCCCAAACAAGCACCAGGCAAGGTGGCACATGCCTGTAATCCCAGCAGCTCAGGAGGGGGAGGCAGGAGAATCAAGACCAGTGGTAGTCTGCATAACTTAGTGAGACCCTGTTTCAAAAAGTAAAAAAAAAAAAAAAAGGGCTGGGGGCGCAGCTCAGTGGTCCAGCATTTGCAAAACATGCAGGCGCAAGGCCCTGGGTTCAACCCCCAGTACCACACAAAAAAAAGCCCCCCCCCCAAAAAAAACAACTAAATATAGACCTACCATATGAGCCAGTTCTCCCATTTCTGGGAGTATATCTAAGGAGTTAAAGTCAGCATACCAAAGAGATGCCTCACTCCCATGTTTATTGTGGCACTACTCAAAATAGACAAGATATGGAATCAACTCAGGGGTCTATCAAAAGATGAGTAGATAAGTAAAATGGGATATATATTCATAATGAATGGGAGAGGATGTGGCAGCCCACTCCTGAAATAATCCAGAAACAATCACCCATTGAAAACCCTATGAATAGCAGAGAAGCACTGACATAGTGCTGAGCATAGCACAGTGTTGGGGAGTATTTCATTCTGTTGTACATAGGGTTGCTAGGAGTCAGACTGCACTCGATGGCACCTAACAACAACAACATTTACAACACAATATTATTCAGCTATAAAAGTGAAGTCTTGTTATTTGTGGCAAAATGGATGGAACAAGAGGACATTATGTTAAGTGAAATAAGCCAGATGTGGAAAGACAAATACTGGATGTGCTCTCTCATACGTAGAAACTAAAAAACTGATCTCAAAGCAGAAGAGAGTAGAATCATGATTACCAGGGTTTGGAAGGTGGGTGGAGGATACTATATGCTTCATTCTACAACTTGATTTTTCTCTCTCACCATATTATGTGTCTGAGATGTATCTTTTATTGATTCATGTAACACTACTTAATTCATCTGAACTGCTGCATATACCACATCAGCATCTCCACTATTCTAGTTCACAAATGGACAAGGGTAGGTATGCAGAATTTATAATAAAATTCCTACAAATCCTTAATACAAGATAAACAACAGAAAAATAGGCAAAAGACAGAAACAGGCTATTCCTAGAAGA
>VMDO01030897.1:0-20730 GCA_007922755.1 Pedetes capensis
AGCTTACTGAGCACACAGTATGGGAGGTTGAAAGTCTGAACAGCCTACCACCAGCTCTCCAAGGCCCCCTTGGCTACATCACCCCATGGCAGAAGGTGCCACAATGGCCTCATCATGTGGCAGAGGAAGAGATAACATGGTGAGACAGGAAGCCAGAGGGAGTGGGAGGGGCCATCTTGCCACTTGGCTCCACCTCTTAAAGGGTCCCACCACCTCTCAGCACCACCATACTGGGAACCCAGCTGCCAGCACATGAAACCAATGAACACAAGCGCTGGGAAGGAAAGGCCCATCTCATGCTTTGCTCCCCCTACGCAAGTTGTATCACCCTTTAACCTAAGAGCTTCCCAGAGGCCTGAAGATTCATTTGTTCCACTAATACTCATTGGGGACCTCTTATGCTGGGGTTACAGAGGTGCACAGATAGATGACACACTTGCCCTCATGAAGCGTATATCCTCATGAGATGAGAGAAACAGGAAACATGTCTCCGAATGAATGAAACGGCGTTAGAGAGGGGCAGGTGTTCACTGGCATAACATCAAGCAAGGCGACAGGTGGCAGGGTGGGTACTCCACTTAGATGGCCAAGGAAGATCTCAACAGGAGGCTTTCAAGTTGGATATTTTGAGTGGTTTCATAAGAAAGGAGGAGATGAGAAAGCACCTAAGCAGCCCCGAGTCGTCAAGTGACGACTCCAGGGAGCTCTGCGTTAGTAACTTGGCCAAACAAATCACTCAGTCTGCTTTTCACACATGCACACTTTTACATGGTAACTTTTTAAGACTCGGGGTCTTTTTCTTATGATGCCTAGATCCAAGGAGCTCCTGAATTCAAGAAGAGGAGGCACAGGTGGGGGCATGGAGTGACTATGCACAGAGTCAGTGGCAGGCATGGGGCTTAGCTCACAGGCCACTGCTTGATGCACCAGACGGGGATTAGGGACCAAGCTGACTGTTTACCAAAAGGCAGCTCCAGGAGACCCCAGGGAGCCGCACTGGAGCCCAGAGCCCCACCTGTCTGGGAGGGTGCTTCCTCCCCAGCATGGGTGATGAGGACGGAGTAACACCCGCTGCCCTTGCTGGGACAAAGCCTTTCACACACCACATGCTCCCTTTCCAGAAGGAAGCAACACATGAGGCTTTAGGGACAAGAACCTCACCCAACCCTGATCAGAAAAGGCTTTCCCGGGGGCTACAAGCAACAAAGAGAGAGACAGGGGCAGAACCCGTGGAGAAAATGGTGACCTCAGCCAGCTGGAAGCCTCGAGGCTGATGGGTGACTGTTGAATTGGGGGCAGCTTCGGGAAATAACCGGAGCAGCTGGGAGGAACCAGACCCCTGACAAGTGTGGCTGAGAAAATGAGAACCTGTTAATTTATTTGGGGAGTCAGCCTGGATGACCAAAGGCTGTGACTTGTGATCAGAGCCTAAGGCTGAAGCCCCCCAGGCGAGGAGCCTGGCGATGCTCTTAGGAGCAGATGTCAGCATGACAAGCACTGATGCCACATGATCCCCAGGGCATGTCAGGGAAAGAGGGCCCTAAGTCAAGGAGAAAGCCTCTATTCCCCATCCCCCAGCCAGAGACGCCCAGGAGCTCACAGCCACCGAGGCACGGCTTCCATAGTGCACCATGGATGTGGCCTTGGGGATGGCCCACTCTCTGTAGAAGCGCCTGGGATGGAGGGCACAGACTTGGATGCTGGAAATGCAACCCAAGACCCCAATATCAGAGTATACAGCGCAGCTGCTCTGTGCCCCAGGGAAGGCTCTGGGCTCTGGCCACTCAGCTGGGAGCGGCCCTGAGGCCTATTTTCTCCCACAGCAGCCTCTGCGGCTGTGGGGGGGGGGGGGCCTGTCTACAATCCGACCCCATGGTCAGCCTGATTTTTATTTCCTTCTGGTGAGATCTGAAGCCAAAGCCCAGGACAGGAGGTAAATGCCGAGGGTCTTCTCTGAGAGGACAGAAACCCTCGCACACAAACAGCACTTGAGCGCACTCTGGAGGGGGCCAGGCCTCCAAGAGCTTGAGCCTGGAAATGGAACATCTTGTTCACTGTGTGAGGTAAGGCCTGGAATAACGTCCACACAGAGTAAGGCTCAATAAACATTTCTTGAATGGGTGAGTTACTTTAGAGAGTTGAAACAGATCCTAAGGTTATAAACTCCATTAAACCCAGTGGTACAGGCAATGCCTGCCTTCCTAATCTCTCCCATCCAACACCCCTCCCCCAAGAAAGCCACTGCAGACTAACATCCTCTCGATAAAAGCATGCCTGCAGTTCAAATTTAGTGTCAAGGCAAGGGCAATGGCCCTTCCCTCAGCCGGTCCATCAGGAGACTGCAGGATGTAATGGTCAAAGCCACAGGTGGGGACTCTCTACCACCAGGGCTCAAACCCCCACTCTGCTCCATGCTGAGCACCCCTGTGTGAGTCACTTAGCATCTCTGGCCTCCAGTGCTTCACCAGGAACATGGAAATAGAGATTGTGCATCTGCTTCATATCATGAAATGCGTGAATTGATATGGGCAAAGGGCTTGGAATAACGCCCAGGGTGCAAGAAATAGTATCATTCCATTCCCTAATTCCCTCAGCATTAACACAGCCATACTGAGGAGCAAAGAGAGACCCTGCCAAGAACTCGGCACCCAAAAGACCTCAGTTCAAGTTCTGCATTTTCTCCTTACCAACCACGTGTGTTCCATCAAGTTCCCAAACTCCCTGTTTGATTATTTTTTTTCTGTCCAGCCGTGTAAGGATGCTGGATAACACAGGTGATGTACCTGGTCCATAGACACATCGTCCTTAATAGATGCCTGCAGGCATCCACTAAGCAAGTATTGGCCGATGGGTGGTGAGAGAGACCACCTCTAAGCCAGTTTCGCAGGCAACTTCTAAGACAGCCAGGGCAAAACTGTTGTCACAGGTAACTAGCAAGAAAGAAAAGAAAGGAAAAGAAAAAGAAGGAGGGAGAAGGAGGGAGTGTAGGGGAAGGAGGAGGAAGGAGGCAGGAGGAGGAAGGAAGGAATGGAGGGAAAAAGAAGGAAAGAGAAAGAGAAGGAGCAGAAGAACACACCTCACCGGTGCCGCCCGGGGCTATTTCGTCACCTGAGATGCTTATGACATTTCACTTCAATTTTACTTAAATGTGTTGGCCCTGTGGCTGAGGCAGTTAAGGTAGAGAAAGCACTCTGTCAAGATTTAGGGCCCTGTGACCTTTCCCTTTTTAACTCCCAGAGACATAAAAGGTCTGTTTCTGGAGTTTGGGAACCAAAACTCACTTTGCAAAAGGGTCCATAATATCTCATTTTTTACTCGTATTGCAAAGCTCATATTTTTTTATGGCAAACCTCACTAGAATTTGAAAAGGCTCTAAGCCACCTTAATCACAGAATGGGGAAATTCCTTAAAGCATAGTTTAATTTTCCCAGTATTTTGAAATCCTTGGGAACTTGGATTAAATATTAGCATTGTTTGCCAACTTTGCAAATGGTTTCTAAAATGGCTGAGCCGCTTTACAGCCATGACATCTGTGATTCCCACGCGGCTCTATGATGACAAAGGAAAGCCACTTCCAACTGCACTTCTGAAGCACAGCACTCCGCACAAGCATTAGAGTCACGACCTGCCGCTCTTGGGGACAAACTCTCTGTGACTCCCTCCACAGGCGAAGTGACTTAGGACTGCTTCCTCCCCTTGTCAAAGGCAGCGGTACCTCAGACAGCACACAAAGGAACCAGGGTGGGTTTCAGGAGGCCCAGCGGAGGAAAGGGGGAGGGAGACCAAACTGTTTCACCCTCATCGCCAAATCGCCAAAGTCCAAGGTAGGACCGACCTGTTATTGATTCCGCGGTAAATGACCAACCACACGCCCAGCTGGGAACATCCAAGGGTTACTTCAGGAATATGCTGAAGTGGTGCCAACCAAGCAGTTTCAAGGTCGTAAATCCCAGCCTTGCCTTGTGCTCCTGTGTACTGGAAACAGCAGATAGGATGATGCATGGCTGCCCGTGTTCCACACGTAGAAAGGAAGTCACAATTAATTCATTGGTCATATGGAGAAAATAAGCCAAGGAGCATAAAGCTGATCAGATAAAGTTAATGTCAGAAACTCTGCAAGTGGGAAGACGTGCTTAAGCAAGAATTGGCTAACCTGCAATTCCAGAATTTGAACTGAATTTCTTTGTTATTATTTCCCTTTGTCAAACTAAGGAAAGGACCTCATATATAGAAGTAAGTTTTCTGGACATAATATGACCATGATAGGATGTTTCCTGTAACCAAGCGGAGAGGCAACATTGTTTAAACATGTGATGTGGGAGTACAGCCCTGCTAAGGAATGAAAAGCCAAACACAGAGAAAACAGGGGACAGACTTCTGGCAAACAATGATGACATCAGGATCCAATTAGTAAGCCTAACTCATCCTGACACAACTCTCTGAGGATGAAGAAACACCTGTCCCTGTCTCACAGGTGGGGTAACTGAGGCACAGGGATGTCTGGTCACCTGCCCATCTTCTCACAGAAATTCCATGGCAGAGCTGGGATATGAGCCCAGCCCCTTCTCTCTCCACATGTGCCCTAGCCCTTGCCTGGGCCCATTCTGCCATATCTGCCCCTGATCTTGTTCTCCCTCACCCTCCCTGCCTCAGGGAAAACATGCCAAAATACAGCCAGCTTTTTCATGCCCAAATGCCAGATTGGCATGTCTGTCCACAGTCTAGACATTTCAACAGCAGAGTTCAAGGTATCCAAAATGCCCAAATCAAACTTCCTCACCCCTCCCCAGCCTCTAAAAGCCAGCCCTTCCTTGGTAATTCTGGTTCTGTTTTTGTTTTTTTGCATCTCCTTGTTTTTTGATGGCATGACCCTGCT
Source organism: Pedetes capensis (assembly GCA_007922755.1). Taxonomy (NCBI): domain Eukaryota; kingdom Metazoa; phylum Chordata; class Mammalia; order Rodentia; family Pedetidae; genus Pedetes; species Pedetes capensis. The sequence goes on from VMDO01030897.1 coordinate 4,877, forward strand.
CTCAATTGCAAAAGCCAGTTCTCTGAGGGCCTCCGTGCTCCGCTCTGCTCCTCCACCCCAGGCTGAGGCTTCAGCATCACCCCTGCCCAGCCCCCAGGCGGCAGCTCTGGTCATCCCTTAACTTTTCACGCTGATTTCCCAAGTGTCTTCTCTTCTAACTCTACACTGCCAGCCGCCTTAACCCCAGATTAATCTCTAATCGTGCCACTGTCCTACTCGATAACCTTTTAAAACCTTTACCTCTCCCCCTTCACATGCTCCCTAAAAAGTGTCTCCCTTGCCATCGCATGCTACCCCAGTGTGGCCACACTGGCTCATCCACAGATGCCCAACACGACTTCACCCTGCCTTGGTCAAGCTGAATGGGCAACTTTTCCAGAACCTCATTCCCAAGTCGGGACCTTCCCTCGCATGACTGCCCAGCCTGAACTGCTCTGCAGCTGGCAGGCCCTGTGACCATCTTCTACTGCCCGGCAGGAAGGCCCGTCCTAACAGCCCACTTCCCTTCCACCTGAATCATAAGTCTGGCACCTCTAGAAAAGCACCTTTCAGAACTCCTCTTATTTCATAACTCACCCTGCACTTGTCTTTCATTTTCCTCCAGGGTAAGCTCTGTGTTGCTCCATCTCTCAGTCGCTTCTAGAATTGTGTGCACTTGTAGGTGTTCAGTTCCAGTTTGTTAAATGGAATGGAACCAGTGAACTCTTCAGACAGGAATTTGGAAATGTGTACAAAGGGAAATCAGCTCCATAAAGCATAAGCCAATAAAGGATCACTTTCTACCAAAGGAAGAAAGTAAAACAGCAGGGCAACACTTCAGTTTGACATTTGAACCATGAATTTACCAACCGGCCTTAAGGCTGCTCACGTTTCCATGAAGAACAGGAGGCTGGCCTCCCTTTCATGGATCTGAATGCCCTCTCTCCTGAGTGGGTGGAGGAGAGCAAAACCCAACAGATAAGGCTCCAAGAACATTTTTGCCAAAAGGCAACGGCTCCCTAGGAGGTCCTTCTTAATTCATATCAAAAATGCAAGTCATGAATGAGATTTAGAGTCTGGTGAGCTTGAACTTATTTTTTCCTTTTTGTGGTGCTGGGGACTGAGCCTCCAGCATGTTATGTAAGCACTCTACCACTGAGCTACACACCCGACCACACTTTAATGATTTCTAAAAACATAAAGGAAGAGATGTGTGGTGTAGCAAGAGGAGCCCTAAGTTGGGGTTCTGAAGACCCGGGCCACAGGCCAAGTCAACTCATCGGCCCTGACCTCAGCTTCTTCATTCATACAAGGAGGAAACTGGACCATGTAGATCTTGAGTCTCTTTCCATTCAAACTCTGTTATTCTACAAACATCTTACTAGGAGCAATGGAGGTGACTGCAATGGCACCTTTTGATTGACACACAGGAAGAGAGGAAGAGGGAGCTTATGTGCACCAAGCTCCATGCTTAAACTCCCAATGATTCCCTAAGAAAATGTCATGGGCAAACTCTACCAACTGGTTCTGGGGAGGCTCCTGCAAATCTGAAAATCTGCAATAACCCCATCCCTCTGGGTACACGACCTTCTATGGCCAGCCTTCTTGATGCTAATAAGCTCTTTGCAAGCACATGGAGTTTTTAGCCAGCATATCAAAGCCTGTAATGAATGTAATTTGGAGGCCTGGCTTCAGATTTTGTCTGAGTGCTACAGGCCTTGATTGCATGTCGCCCTGAGAACAGTCAGACTCTTACTTTCCCACCACAGTCCTTAGGAAAACAGCTTCTGGATCTCCTGATCAGCTGCCTACACAACCAGGCAGCAGCACCTGCTCCAACCCGTAACAAGCCTAAAAGCACCATAACAGGGAAAGGGTTCCATAACTTGCACTGTGTCTGTGCAGTGACACCACAAAACAGTTAAAGAAGGGGGCAGATCTATGTGCCCTGAGACTGAAGGATGTTCATCATATAATTGGAATAATAAAGCAAACTGTATATAAGTATGTTAAGTGTGATCCCATTTTGTTTGCTGTTTACATGTTTGCTGCCGGCACCTTCTGTTTACATGTTGTTATTAGGTGCCATCAAGTGGAGTCCAATTCATAGCAACCCTATGTACAACAGAATGAAAACACTCTCCAACACTGTGCTATGCCCGGCATTATGGCAGTGCTTCTCTGCTATTCACAGGGTTTTCAATGGCTAATTGTTTTGGGGGGATTGTATTGGGAGTGGGCTGCCAGGTCCTTCTCTCGTTTATGCAGTGCTGCGGATCAAACTCAGGGCCTCAGAGAGCGCAGACTGGCACTCAACTGAGGAATATGTAAATACAAGTAATGTATAAATTTATATGAGTATAAAGAAGTATCTGAACCAGGGGCCGTGGTGCACACCTGTAATTCCAGCAACTTGGGAGGCTAAGGCAGGAGGATTGAGAGTTCAAGGCCAGAGGCAGCCTGTGCAACTTTAAATTTGAAACCTGACTTGGGGTCCCAATTCCAAACTTAGTCTCACAATTAAAAAGTAAGAAAAGGGGCTGAGTGCATCTCAGTGGTAGACCACTTGCCTAGTATGTGTGAGGCCCTGAAACAACCTTCCACTACTGAAAAAAAACTAGATGAAGAACAAGTATACTATTAATGGGGCTGGGGCTTAGTTCAGTTGGTAGAGTGCTGCTCTGCAGTCTCTGAGGACCCAGGTTCGATCCCCAGCACCACAAAAATTAAACCAGAGAAGGATGTGGCAGTCCACTCCAGAAGCAATCCCAAAACAATCAGCCAATGAAAATCCCATGGGGGTTGCTATGAGTGGGACCCAACTCAATGGGACCTAACAGCAGCAGCAGCATGCTATTAACAGTGGATACCCCAGGGAATGGGGATAGAGTGGGGCTCACGTTTTCCTTTGTGTTCTTCTTAATGGTTTGATGTTTATATCAATGAGCGCAACTTACTAAGTAGTATATAACAATAACAATAACTTTAAAACCTGGTATCACCTCATTCTCATCTATTAATACATGTATTTTACGTAGCCAAAATAAGTACCCTTTCCCCAGGTCACACTGTCTGAGGAGACTTGAGAGGTGGGACACCTCAAAGAGTTTCTGAGTCTCTCTGAAGCTGTGAGGGGTACTGACACGTTTTTAAGAAGTGACAAGTGCTATTTTTTTTTAAAGCTCCCTGGTCCTCAAAGACAGTTTAAGCTGTGAGGCTGCCTATCTTCGTTTTAAATTAAATTTGAAGTAAGATATTACCTGGGTGTGTTTGCTGGAGCAATGTATTATTATATTATTATTATTATTATTATTATTATTATTACTACTACTACTACAAAGGGCCAAAGACAGATAGCAATGGAGTCATCACCTTCCTTAACATACCTGTCCCTAGCTTTCTCCTAGCAAGACCTATCCCTCCTTGACATCTGAAAATTAATGTCACATTTCTTTCTTAAGGATTATCTGACCAATCCATCCTGAGGAGCCAGAGCTTACCAGAAAAAGGAACGCAACCCACCCTGGTGGAGGAGCTTTAAAAAGTGAAGGTGTGCCTTCCAGAGTGGCAGGATTATATTTCTCAGACGAGCTATGAGCGCCAGATGCCATCTTTGTATTGTTCCTAGGTTTGGGAAATGTTAGAAAGGCACGTGGACAACCCCAAAACCCAGGTGCGTTTCAGATGAAGTCAGGACCGACTCAATTTAAAATACCTGTGCACACCACACAAACCAAAGTGTCACGAGAAGGTGCCGCGGGTCCCCCTGCCTCTTGACTATCTGCTACTCACGGTGTGATCTGCACGCCCGCGGCATCAACACCAGACACCGCAGGAGAACGTGTTGAACTGCAGGATCTCAGGCTCCAGCCCAGCCCTCCTGATGGAGGGTTGCAGTTTACCGAGCTCTCCAGATGGCCTCTGAGAGCACCCGGAGCTCATGGGAAGCCGTCTCCTCACACACTGGTTTTGAGTTACTCACTAATTGGGCGAGAGCAGCACACACCATTCTGGCAAATGAGCAGAGGTTTTAAAGCTCACTGTGAGTTTCCTCTGCCCCAGGAAGGGGCAGCACCTTGGAGCCCTGGACAGGCAGCCTGCGCTCCTAGGACCTCTGGCCACACAGAGCCTCCCAGCCTGCCTGGGGGCCGCTTGCCCCAACAGAACACGTCGGGGCCCGGAGACACCGCTAGAAACCTGACTTGGGGCTGCACTTCCAAAGGGAGAGAGGGCGGAAGGAGAAAGGGAAGGCAGGAGGAAGGAGGAAGGCCCCCGCTGGCCTTTTCCTGGTGAGGCCAGGCGCCCGCCTTGGCCTGCCAGCTCCCCCAGGAGGCTGAGAGGAGCCCAGGCGGACTGTTCCGGCCAGAGGAGGGAGAGGCGGGGTGGCGACAGGTGTGCGCCGGGGCGACAGGCCTCAGGGGCAGCTCCGAGCTTGGAGAACCGGGATGAGGGTTTGGGGGCAGCGGGGCAAGCCCCCGGGGGGATGGAGAGACCCCCAGACAGAAGACTGGCGGACAGGCCACCAGGAGGCCCGCGGACAGACGGACAGCCGGCCAGGTCCCCAGGCGGACGGCCAGCCAGCCAGCCAGACAGCGCCAGGTCCCCAGGCGGAGGCCCACTCACAGCTGCGCGATGCCCGCCTTGCGCACGGCCGAGGAGATGGCCTTGACAGCCGTGCACAGCGAGTGGAGCAGCTGCGTCAGCTCGCCGGTGCCGCGCGCCCGCCGGCCCTCCTCCAGCACGAAGCGGGTCAGCGTGCTGATGTCCGTGTCGAAGGGCGCCTGGTCGGCCATGCCGGCGGCGGGCGGCGGGGGCGCGGGAAGACTCACAGACGGACAGACCAACCGACCGATCGACCGACGGCCGCCCGGCGCACCTGACCACCTGACCGCGTCTCCGCCGGCTGGGTCCCGGGGAGCCTATGGGTGTCGGGCCGGCCCCGCCCCGGGACACCTCCGCCACCTCCGCGTGTCCCCGCCCTCCCGGCTCCCGCTGCCAGCCAGGTTCGCGTCCTCCTCGCCCCCTCCCATCCCCCACCCTCCACGCAGCGCGCCGCCCCTCGCCTTCCCGCACTGCCACTCTGCTCTGGCTCGGTACCCGCGGAGGAAGGCCACCGGCACTGTGCAGCCCGACGCTGGGCCACCTGCCAGCTCCTTCCGTCCCACAACCACCTTGCCAGGGAGGAAGGCTTGATTTGTGTTATTCCCCTTAAATACGAAGCAGAAGTTCAGGAAGGTTAAGTAACTCGATCAGCACTGCACAGCTAGTCGTGAACCTCACCCACGCTGGCCTTGTTTCAGTGCTGCGGTTCTCTCCCTCGTGGTCACTGCCTGCACCCTGCTCCCCACCCTCTGTCCACACTGTCACCGGGCCATTCTGATCCAGCTCAGGAGAAGTGGACTCCTCTGTCCCTCACCTGTCTGACGGTCCGTGTCTGAATCCTTAATTCAGGCCTCCTAACAATTCCTAAAATCAAAGAGCTATTGGGGACTTTGTTTTCCGATATGTATGTCATGAAGCCAGAGCCCTGTGGCATCCAATCCCATCAGATCTCAGAAGCTAAGCAGTGTCGGGTCTGGTTAGTACTTGGATGGGAGACCGCCTGGGAACACCAGGTGCTGTAGGCTTCGGAGAAGGACCTGACAACCCACTCCCCCAAAAATCAATCTGCCATTGAAAACTCTATGAACAGCAGAGAGGCACTGACAATAGTGTTTCACCTGTTGTACAGAGGGTCACTGATTCACATACCAACTCCATGGCACCTAACAACAACAACAACATGTCATGCAGGGAGGGCCATTGCAGACACAGAGAGGAGATTCCTGAGGTCACAGTCCAAACTCTCTGGAGCCCCTGCTCTGCAACTCACGCACTGATTTATGGAGCAACATTTATTGAATGCCTACTATGTGCTAGAGACTGTCCTGCACTCTGGGGCTAGAGCCTGAACAAAACAGCTGAAACTCTTGCCCTCTTTGAGTTTACATTTTAACAGAGAAAAGGAACAAAGTAATAGTAAGCAACAGATTAGTTGGTTACATGAGCCCTAAGTGCCATGGGGGCAAGAAGATAAGAAAGGGAGAGAGAGAAATATTCTGGTAGGTGAGGCTAAACAGAGGAGTCAGGGAAAACTAAACCAAGAAAGTGATAAATAAGCAAAGAGTGAAAGGATGTGAAGGAGGAGCCAGTGGAGGTAGAGAGAAGAGTGTTTTCCAAGAGAGAAAAGCAAGTGCAAAGGCCCTGAGGTAAGAGGGTGTGTGGCAGCGCAGCCCCGTGGAGCTGAAATATAGTAAAGGGGCAAGGTGGAGCAGATAAGATCTGGGAATGGAGGGGAGAATGCAGGTGTGAGGCCAAGAGGGCTGAGTAAGGTTTGACTTTGACCTGAAGGAACCCACTAGGGAGTTTCCAGTAGAGGAGAGGCATGATCTGCCCCGGGGTTTTTGTAATCTGGCTACCATGTGAGATTGGACTGAAGAAAGAGGACAATTGCCCACGGAATTGCAGAGAGATGGGGAACTGGAGAGGCACGGGGGCAGTGATGAGAAGTGGCTGGATTCCTGGCCTGTTTTGAAGGTCTGCCTGCAGATGGGCTGTGTGAGAGGCAGGAGTTTGGGGTGATTCTGAGGCTGAGGGCTGAGAAGTGGAAAGAGTGGGTAGGGCCCGGGGAGGAGTGTGTTGGGGCTGGATCGATGACAAGGGGACAGGTAAGGTGGAAATGCCTAGCAGATCTGCAGGGGGACATCCAGAGGCAAGCAGACTTCCACAGCTGCCATCGAAAGGAGAGCTCCCTGCTTGAAATGGAGATAAATGGGAAAATCCCATGAAGAATGGGTTTCCAGCCTCGAGGCTGGAAGAGACCGGCAAGGAAGGGTTGGTGGAACGCTCACAGGTGTGACGTCCAGAGGCCAAGGGAAGAACAACTGGCCAAGCAGGGCCCACAGTGGACCTGATGCCACCAACCTGGAAGGCTGGGCCTCTGAAACACACTGCGGGATTCCATCGTGGGGACCGGGGGTGCTGATTCTGGGGCCTAGGGTTTTGGCGGGGGAGCCCTAAATGAGGGAAGGTGATGGTACCAGCAGGAAAGATGGCGACTGTCTCCTCAGTGCCACAGCAGAGAAAGCTGACCATTAGGGGTTCACTGAACTCTTTGCTTCTCAGGCAGCTTTTCAGGAAAAACCCTGCAGTCCGCTGAAGTGAAGAGGGCTGGGCAGAGAAATACATCCATGCACATCGTCTGAGACGTGATGGCTGACCATTTGGCCTAACAACTAATTATAGCTGCCCGGCCCAAGAGTCTTCCTCCTTGCACAGCACATTTGCAGTGCCTTGGGGTCTTGGCTTGGCCCAGCCCGGTCCCCCTGAAGCCTGAATCTTCCGTTGCCATCCCTGATGGGAGCCGTGGAGCCTGTGCTTTGGTCTGGCAGAGCCCTCGTGTTCTCAGCTGCAGCCCTCCCCAGCCACAGACCCCACACTAATACTAATCTCTAAACCCAGTTTGTTCATCTGTAAGACACAATGATTGTCCCACGTGGTGGCCTGCCATGAGGATGAATGAGAGGCCTTGGCAGGGTGCTTAGCTCGGAGCTCAACCTCAGAGACACACTAAGTCCGTAGGAGCTCCGTCTAGCTCGCTGGTTCATCCTTGCCACCCATGATCATGGAAAGCTCATTACCTACAAGGCGAGCCACTTGCCATGGCAACAGGCCACTTAGCATGGTGGCCAAGTGCACTGACTCTGGAGCAACACGGCTCGGGGCCACGTCCTGCCCTCGCTGCTCACTGCTGTGTAGATCTGCACAAGTGGCCGACCTCCTCAGGCAACTGTCTGCTCGTCTATAAGCTGATGGTAGTGGCCACCTCCCAGAGTGGCCAGAAGAATGACCGAGGCAATGCTCTTGTGCCTGAGGGCAGTGCCCAGCTTGACATTTGCTTCACTATATGGATAGCGCTAATGGTTTTTTCATCTGAACGGAGAGAGAAAGTTCCCTGGCCATCCAAAGGGGCTGGCAGGAATCGACCCCCTTGGCCAGTATTTGCCCAGGGTGCAATTATGTCCTCTCCACCACAATGGGCAGCCGTGAGTAGCTCTTTTCTGGGTCAAGATGTATAAAACCTATCATCTGAGCGTTAGTCAGAGGCAGAGGAGGGCACAGGACCATGTGCTCAGGGTTCCTGGACTGTGGGGTTCCTCCCTCCATCCTCCACCCACCCCTGCACCCAGCTATCTCCCTTCCCCTCACAAAACAGCTTCTGGTTTCGCACAAGGCTGCAGATGCCATTACCGGTTACATAATACCCCTGGATCCTATGAAGAAACGGCAGTCACTGGTTCCTCCTCTGGCCTTCCACGTAGGAGGTCAGCTCCCTTCGAGTTGGAGGCAGGAAGCTGAGCAGGAACAATCTGGCCACTTGCTCACCACCCACTTCTAAAGCCAGGACACTGCAGCTCACTTTGCCCCCTGGGAGAGCAGTTAGGCTGTGTCACAGGGTGAAAATTACCAAGGGGTGCTCATGAGAGAGGGACCCTGGCAGCGGGGACCCTCCTGACATCAGTCCCCAGCCTGTGGGCTCAGGGGCCTTGATGGTAATGGAAACAAGATCTGTAAGGTGTGGACAAACACAAAGGAAAGGACCACCCTGTGCATCTGTTGACCACTTGCTAAGCGCCCTGCTTCTCTGCTATTTATAGGATTTTCAATGGCTGATTATTTTTGGGGAGTGGGTTGCCAGGTCCTTCTCCCAAGCCTACAGCACCTGGTGTTCCTAGGCGGTCTCCTATCCAAGTACTAACCAGGCCCATGTTTGGGAAAGTGGCAGGTCAACAAAAGAAAAAGGAAAACCCTCCACCACATGGATTGACACAGTGCCTGGGACAATGGGCTTAAATATAAATAAGATCGTGTACCTGGCACAGAATTGAGAAATGTTTCGATCTGCTTTACATGGGGTCTCTATGAGTCAGACTTGACTCAATGGCACCTAACAACAACAACAAAGCGCCCTGCACTTTAATCAGCCCTGCCCCCCACAAGGTGGCTTCTAACCAAGCCCATATTTATAAATGAGGGAACTGAGGCTTTTCAAGGTCAGATAACTTGTCCAAGGCCTTTGGCCAGCAGGAAAGTGGCAGAGCCTAAACACAAACGCTGCTCTCTCTGATTCCACACCCTACCTTGCCACCGCCCCGCTGGGCCCCGCTAAGAGGCAAGTTCATCTCCACAGCACTCCTCTAGGGACAGGCAGGGTTCAGAGCCCACTACTGCTGCTTGGAAAATCTGCTCTCCTGACTGCCCATTCATTAGCTATAACGCTACTCCTTAGACCTTTGTTCATTCACTCTTCCACTCAGCAAATAGTTATTGGGTACCTGCAGTATGCCAAAACCACACTGGATGCTGGGGTTACCATGGGAAACAGGAGAGACACATTGCTGTCCATTTGAGACCTGTATTCTTTGTGGGGAACATAGGAAACAAAATCACATAATCAACAAGGATACAAATGTATTTTAAGGAGCAGAGTTCTATAAAGATAACAAAACAGGGTAATGAGATGGAAACAAATCAGAAAGAGGGACTTTTCTTAGACATCTTGGACATTTGATCCAACACTCAACAGTGTAAAGGAACAGGGTACATGAAGCACTTACAGAAGAAACTATAGGAGAACAAGCAAAGGGTGCAGCAGGTGCAAAGGCCCTGAGGTTGGGTGGGCCAGTGTCACTAGAAGTGTGGGCAAGGGAAGAGCCACAGAAGGTAAGGTTAGGAAAGGAGGTCAGGGCTAGATTATGAAAGACCTTGAAAGTCATAGCAAGACACTCACAGTGCTGTGAGAAAACATTGGAGTGTTTTAAGCTGGAGCGTGATATGACTTGATCTAAATGGTGAGCGGGCAGCCTGTAGAAGGTCCAGAGCAGAAGCTGGGATATGCAGCAGCACCAATTTCCTCCAGCCTCCACTTGATGGTCTGTCAAATATGTGAAGACTGGTATCGCAGTACTTGTAAATCCTGACTTCTCCACATGAATATCTTCGGTCCGTCCAACTATTCCTCAGATGGCCTGGGTTTGAAGTTCTTCCTGTCCTGCTCTGGACCCACTGACCTCTGGGAGCTCATTCAACACCCATCTGTTCCTAAGATTCCCTTCCTCACCCACCTGCCCTGCTCCTTGCTCCACAGTTCCTTCCCCTAAGAACTTAGCTTTGTTCCTTTGCCTTCAGATCATCCTGCCACAGTCTGACTCATGCAGCTGGAGGACAGGGCAGAGAGGGACACTGAGCCATGGAGCAGAGGCAGTGAAGAGCCCCCAGTGGTGCAGAGAGCCCTGAGGCTAAGGGGACCCTTCAGAGCGGCCCTGAGCCAGAGCCAGGAGGCCAGGACGTTACACCCCCAGTGCACCTGCCTTTGGCTACAGGCTGCCCTGGAAAGGGCCCGACATGGGAGAGGTGGCCACCACCAGCCGAGGCAGTTCCAGAGAGGGCGGCCAGCTGAGCACTGCCTACCCGCAGCAGCCCCAGCAGCTGGGGCCAAGTTCTCCCTCCTTGTTCAGGAACTGGGCGGCATCTCCCAGATCCGCTCTCACCTCCGAGGGAGAGGAGCTGCTGGGGAGTGGCAGGGGCTGCCTGTGTGTGCCTTGGCTTCCCCTCTGTGGGGCACACCCTCCGATGCGCTCCTGTTGATGTCCCATGCATGGCCACAGACATTGCAGAACTGTGCTCCACAGGCTGGCTCCTCCCTTGTCTCAGCTTCAGTAGCTTTGTCAACGTCACACAGCTAAGAAGCAGGGGAAGAACACTGGAGCCGACAGTTGGCCTCGGCTCCCTTCTCTGGCCTCTCCCCCGCTCCAGCGCCCTTCACTCCTCTCTGCAGCTCCTCCAGGGCCCTCTCTGTGCCCTTGAATTTGAACCTGTGGAGCTGGGCGAACTCTCCAAGGCGCTGCCCTGAACTAGGCAGCATAGGGAAATCCTGAAGTTTTGCTCCCTGGCAGGGTGCTCGCCGGGGGCCTTGCTCACGCACAACGATGCTTCATTTAGAGATTCTGTCTGCTAAAAAGAAGAGGAAAATTAAGGGAAAGGGTGGCATGCAATTTCCCTATGCTGAGGTTCTGGCACGGGTCCTTGCTGCCTCTCCTCTGATTTAACCCTGTCACAACCTCCCAGGCAGGTTTTTAATCCCATTCACAGAATAGCAAACTGAAGTTGAAGCGGGTTTCCTTGGCTGAGAGTGTGTCTCGGTGGGGGCACCCTTGGCCAGCAAGTTTGAGGCCCAGTCTTACAAAAATATGTAAATAAGCAGACTTCTTCTGGCTCCTCACTTCATGCAGAGGCTAAGTGGCAGAGGTGGGACTCGAACTCAGGACTCTAATTCCAAAACCTTTAGTTAGTGCTTTTAGGCACTAACATGGCTTCTTTATCATCAGACGAGACTGAGAGAAAGAACACAAGGACTCTGGGACTGGCTCTGCCAAAAGACAGGTCACTTTAGGCGTGTCGCTTGATCTTTGGGGGCCAAGCCTCCTCATCTGTGAAATAATGAGGTTGAATTAAATGTTCCTGCAAAATTCCTTCCCATACATTCTCTGCGAAATAATCATGGCTCACATTAGTTGAGTTAATTACACATCGGCCTGGTGCTTGTTGTTGTTGTTGTTAGGTGCCATCGAGTCGGTATCCGACTCATAGCGACCCTCTGTACAACAGGAGAAACACTATTGTCAGTGCTTCTCTGCTGTTCATAGGGTTTTCAATGGCAGATTGATTTTTGGGAGGGGGTTGCCAGGTCCTTCTCCCAAGCCTACAGCTTCTGGTGTTCCCAGGCGGTCTCCCATCCAGATACTAACCAGGCCCCACCCTGCTTAGCTTCCGAGATCTGACGGGATCAGATGCCACAAGGTTACCTCTGCAGGCCAGCCTGGTGCTAACACACTTTTAAATCAACGATCTCACTTTGCTGTGCCACACCCACTTGAGTAAACGTAGTCAGGATTCATTGGCCTTTGACAAACAAGACACCTGTGGTTTGGAGAAAGTTGGTGTCTGTCTCAAGGTCAACAGCTAAGGAACAGGGGAAGGATATTGGACCTCAGGCGCACTGACTCGAAGCCACGCGCTTAGCCTGACTGGCTTCCAGATCTCAGAGGTCAGGCCTTGCTGCTGCCTCCACCCTCGGACCATGTTCCCTGGTTCCAGGTGATTGCTGGCCAGTGTCAGGAGGCTTAGTTCCCCAGTGCTGGGTCAGCCACCCACCCGTAGGCTGCAGCTGCCCACAGCCTCTGTACCTTCTGCAGGTCTTTGCGGCTCTCTGCCCCAAGTATAAGCTCCAAAGGAAGAACTTGCCCTGTGTCCCCAGGGCATAGAATAGCATGCTGCACTGCAAAAGGAAAATGTTCTCACTTTGGGCAGCACTTGCTAAAGAAAGATCCAAACTGAATGCTAGGGTGTACCTCAACTCGTTCTGAGAGCAGGATGCTAGACCCACAGCGGATCTCACTCAGGGCTCTTAGGACCAGTGAACAATGGGACTTCTTTATAGCGTGTATTAACAAGGGGCTGTAGGCTCGGGGGAAGGACCCGGCAGCACACTCCTGAAACAACCAGCCATCAGAAACCCTATGAAGAGCAGGGAAGCACTGACTTAATGCCGGGCATGGCACAGTGTTGGGGAGTATTTTCTTTTATTATACGCAGGGTCGCTATGAGTTGGATCCAACTCGACAGCACCTAACAACAACAATTAACTGTATAAAACAATGGTTTCACTGTGACATTTTCATACATGCATATAATCTACTTTGGTCACATTTATCACCCAGTGCCCTTTCTTATTCCTCTCCCCATCCTCCTTGAGCCCCTTCCTCTTGCTTAATAGACAATGGGATTGTTTAAACCATCCCTACAGACATTTAAGGACTCATTCTGTCCAGCTCTGGTTGCATGTTGTCATCTTTAATTAGTGCCATCACCATAACATGAATTTTTCCTCATTCTTTACAATAAGAAAAACAACCACCAACGAAAAAACTGTGTTTTCTCTACCCAGAAACCATGTCAGTGAGTTTCTTCATGTTTTATTCCCTTTCCTCCAAGTAAATAAACTCAGCATTATTAAATATATGTGTGTGTGAGTGTGTGTGTGTTTGGTTTGGTTTGGTTTTGTGGTACTGGGGAGCTGAACCCAGGGCACTGAGCATGCTTTGCAAGCTCTCTACCACTGAGCTACACATCCAACCCCTTTTCTATTTTTTATTTTGAGTCAGGGTCTTGCTGAATTGCACAGGCTGCCTCTGGCCTCGAGCTTGCGATGCTCCTGCCTCCACCTCCTGAGTTACTGGGATGACAGATGTGTGCCATGGTGCCCTGCTATTATATTTATTTATGTATGGCTCTGATGACATTGTTATTACTTGGCAGCACAGGAAGTTTAATAAACATGTGTTGAGTTGCCGGGTCCCCTGCCCATGAAGGTCCCGACACTCCAGGGAGAGTAAGTGTGCGGAGAGCTTCCCCACCCCTGGGGATCGCGGAATCACAGCAGACTCTGGGAGTCGATGAAACAGGAACTCGTTTATTGGGGAGGGGGCAAATGGTTATATAGCATGAGACAAGAGTAGGTATAGGGACTTAGCCAATCCATATAGCGGTCAGCCTGATCACTCACTAAACTTTTACAGGGTGTCTGTCATGAGCACGCGGTGATCACGAGCACGGAACTAAGCACCGCCAGTCCCTGCAGTTGTGGGTCACCAGTAAGCAGTTACACTAAACAGCCTTCGGCACCATCTTAGTGGCGCAGCAAGAAATTAGAAAAGGAGGAAATCCCCCACATTGAATGTCATATATATAAAAATAATGATTCTACCAGCTAAAGGGTGACACATCCATGGCTGCCCCGGGAGCCAGAAAGGCAGTGTGACTCCCCAAGGTAAGTGGGCAGTGTTGTAGAGCGTGGAGCATGGACTCAGGCTCAGTGACCATCTCTCCCTCTCCTAGTCCACCAGCCCTCTTGTCCAGCCTAGAGCTCAGTGGGCACCTTTTCAACGCTCTTCTTGGCCAGTACCCTCAACTCCTTGCCCTCTGCCTCTCAACATCCCACCTGGATAAACCCAAGGGTCTGCCCTCTCCCCACTGGCCAAAGAGCCACAGAACGCTGCAGGACAAAGGGGCACCAACTGGGCCCTCTCCTATTTCCCTGATTAGGTCAAAGCATGGAGGAGCCCTTCAGCTTCTCCCACCTGGCTGGAGATCCAACTGCATCTGCCCGCCCCTCTCCTGCCTCCTCCTCAGCCAGTAGGGCCTCCGAATCTGTCCTGTAAAGAGTTAAATAGGTTTAAATCACTAACATCTGAAAAGAAAAAAAACCCTTCCCTTGACTCTAACTCCTCCTCAGCTGCCATCTCACAGCCAAGTCCACTGAGAAAATGGTGGGGTGGATGATTGTGGATCACTGCCCTTCCCCAGGCCATACCAGGTTTGTTTTGTCCCCAGGGGCTGTGCCCATTGAGAGTCCTCTTGCCGGGGTCACTGAGGACAACCATGTGGCTTAATCAGCAGACCTTTCTCAGTTCTCCTCTGTCTTCTCAGGAACCCTAGCCTTAGCCGACCCCTCCCTTATCCTTGCCACACACCCTCCGTCTCTTGCCGGCCACCTGCCCACCTGCCTTGCGCCCCTCTGGAGGGCATGGGCTCCCTCCCTGGCAGTCTCCTGAGCAGGCCTGGGGCTTGGATTACCAGATGTCTTCTAGCAGCAGCTCCACTCGAGTCCCCAGTTCAGATCCACCCCAGAGATGGTCAGCCCTGGAACCCTGAGGGAACCAGAAGAAAGTGCCACCCTCGCTTTCCCCGTCTCTCTGAGACCTTGCAGTGGCCAAAGGCAAGCAGCATCTTGAGGACAAGAGAACCCTCCGTGCTGTTCCCCAGGTCGGCCTCTGAGGGCCCCAGCAGGGAGAGGAGGTCGGGAGAGGGACTCGGAAGTGCAGAAGAAAGACACCCAGCAGGAGTCCTGAGAGCACAGCCCTGAAAGCTAGTGCTGGCCTCTGCAGGTCCAGGCTGTGCCCACTGCTGCCCTTCACTGTGCAGGCTGGCTGTCCACACCCCACCTCCTGGAACAGAAGTCAGAGAAGTCAGGGCTCCATTCCCACCCATGAACTCCTGCCCCTGGAGCAAGACCGGCAGAGGCAGAGGTCTAAGGGATAGAGGAAGTGTAGAGATGACACAGCAGAGGCGCCACCAACCCAGCCCCTTCCCAGCATCCGTGCCTTGGAGGACGAAGCATGAGGAGGGAGGGAGAGGCTGCCCTGTCCCTGCTAGTCCACAGGCTAACTGGAATATGAAATCCAGCCACCTGGGAAACTCACACCATGGGCCTAATCTTAGTCTTTAAATGGATTGTCTGAAAGACCGGCATGGTTGCTCATGTCTGTGATCACAGCAACTTGGGAGATGGAGGCAGGAGGATTGCAGGTTTGAGACCAGAGGCTGCCTGTGTAACTTAGTGAGACTCTCAAGTTAAAAAGTAAAATGGGCTGGGGGTGCAGCTCGGTGGCAGAGCTCCAGGTTCAGCCCCCTCAGTACCAGGAAAGAAAAAAAAAAAAAAAAGGATTGTCTGACCAGGCACAATGGTGCACACCTTTAATCCCAGGGACTTGGGAGGCTGAGGCAGGAACTCCCGGCAGGAGTTCAAGGCCAGAGGCAGGTGTGTAATTTAGTGAGACCCTGTCTCAAGATAAAAAAATAGAAAAGGGCCGGGCGAGGTGGCGCACATCTGTAAAGTCTGTAATCCCAGTGGTTTAGGAGGTGGAGGCGGGACGATTGCAAGTTCGAGACCAGAGGCAGTCTGCATAACTTAGTGAGACCCTGTCTTGAAAAGTAAA
>VMDO01030898.1:0-20717 GCA_007922755.1 Pedetes capensis
TGCATTAGATTTGCAGCTTAAAAGTGTTTTGGCTATACGTGGTCTTTTGTGGTTCCATATGAATTTTTGGATCATTTTTTCTATTTCTGTGAAGTCAGTCAGTGGAATTTTAATGGGTATTGCATTAAATCTATAGATTGCTTTTGGTAGGATAGCCATTTTTACAATATTAATTCTCCCTATCCAGGAGCAGGGGAGGCTGACACTATTTTTATCTTTGAATTGTAAGAATATTTTATATTTTAGATGTAAGTCCCTTATCAGATACATGATTTGCAAATATTTATTCCCATCTAAGTTGTCTTTTCACATTTTTTTGTTTTGTTTTTGAGATAGAGTCTTGTTGTGTAGCCCAGGTTAGACTCAAGCTCATGATCCTTCTAATTCAGCCTCCTGAGTGCTGGGATTATAGACATCTGTCAACATGACCAGTATTTTTCACATTCTCAGTAGTGTCTCTTGAAGCATAAAAAGATTTCACTTTGATGAAGTCAACTTTATCTTGTTTTTCTTTTATTGCTCTGGCTTTTGTTATCATATTTAAGATTTCATTGCCTAATCCAAACAATTAAGATTTACTACTTTGCTTCTTCTAATGGTTCTATGGGTTGGGGTTTAGTTCAGTTGGTAGAATGCTACTCTGCACTCTCTGAGGACCCAGATTCAATCCCTAGCTCCATAAAAACGGGAGAAGGTCGTGGCAATCCACTCCCAAAACAATCACAAAAACAATCACCCATTGAAAATCCTATGAGGGTCACTATGAGTCAAACACATCTCCACGGCACCTAACAACAACAACACAACAATGGTTCCATAGTGTATAGACTTTTAATATAGAATTTACATTCAAGAGTCTCTGTGCTAATATAGGAAACCCTAGGATTTCTTTTTTTCTTTTATTTCTTTTCTCTCTCTCTCTCTCTCTCTCTCTCTCTTTTTTGTGGTACTGGGTGTTGAACCCAGGGCCTCGCACCTGCATGCTTTGCAAGTGCTGGATCACTAAGCTGCGCCCCAGGCCCTCCCCCCCCTTTTTTTTTTACTTTTTGAGACAGGGTCTCGCTAAATTACGCAGACTGCCTCTGGTCTTGAACTTGGGATCCTCCCACCTCCACCTCCCGAGCTGCTGGGATTATAGGCATGCGCCACCACGCCCGGCAACCCTAGGATTTCTAACACTCTCCAAATGTGTGATGTCTTCATCAATCATGAAATCCTGACTACTGAACAAAGTATTCAAGCCTAGTAATCAAAAGACACTTAAAATTTGGAAGGACCAGCAGGATGCTGTGGCACATACCTCTAATCCCAGTGACCCAGGAGGCTGTGGCTCGAGGATCACGAGTTTGTGGCCAGAGGCAGCCCTGTGCAATTTAGAGAGACCATGTCTCAAAGGAAAAAAAAAAACAAGAAATAAGGGGTTAGGGGTGCATCTCGGTGATGAGATGTCCTGGGATCAATTCCCCAGTGTGTGTGTGTGTATTTGTGTGTGTGTGTGTGTGTGTGTGTGTGTGTGTGTGTGTGTGTGTGACCTTATGTACACACACACATATACATATAATCTTAGATTCTCAGAGATTCTTAAACTGTTGGAAAACAGCATCTATCAGAAAAAAGGTGAAGGTCCCTAGATGATTTCACCTGAGGATGAGACTCTGATATGAAGGATAAGAATTACTTAAAGCAGTTCACAAAACAATTCACTGCGGTGCAGAAAGAAAACATTGGAATGTCAATATTTTAATTTTTCTCGTTCTTTTAAATTTTCTATGCTGGAGTATTCTTAATGTATACATCTTAAATTGTATATATAACATAATGTGTAAACTATGTACGTTAATACAAGTATATAACTTATCAGTATATGTACAAATGTTGGGGTCTTTCTTAGTCCATTTTGTGTTATTATAACAAAATATCTGAGGCTGAAGTTTATTTGGATCACTATTCTAGAGGCTGGAGGATCCAAGTAGCATGGTGCTAATATCCTGGTCAGGGCCCTCCTGGCTGTGTCACAATATGGTAAAGAAGCAAAATGGGAAATGAATGAGTGCAAAAGTGTACAAGCACAGGGGCTGCTCTTACTTTATATCAACTTGATATCATGAGAATTAATTCACTGAGAGATCCAACTTACTCTTTGAGACCAGCATTAATTCTTTCCTAAGGTAGAGCCCTCATAATTTAATTATCTTCCACTTGGCCCTACCTCTTAAAGGTTCCACAACCTCAACACCACCACACTATGGACCAACCTTCCAGCACATGAACCTTTGAAGGACAAACCATATTCAAACTTAGCAGGACTCATACTGAATAATTTTGTCTTATTGAATAGCAGAATGTGTAAGTTAATTTAGAGGATTAGATGCATCTTGTCTCCATCTGAAGAGTGTTATAATGTGTTTGTGTGAGAAATAGGACTGATTTAACCAGGAGCATAAGAAATTACACTAGATCCATTTATTTTATTTTAAAATAACAATATTTATTGAAGACACAGCATATATTCATCCTCGATGGATATTTTCGGAGTACATCCTGTGTACCTAAGCTCTGAGGATATGATGGTGAACCTAAACAGTCACAGTACTTGACCTCATAGTGCAATATAGTTTAGTGAGTAAGACAGATGTCAACCAAATACATTTAAATATATCATCATATATTGATAAGTGTTATGAAGTAAAATTATAGCAAAGTATGAGAGAGTATAAGAGAATAAATTGAGGCACTATCTCTTATTCTGAGGTTATGGAGAAAGGTTATCCTGAGAAGTGACAATTAAAGCTGGGACCTGCAGGGGGAGATGATTGAGTGGTTTCCCTTGTGAAGAGGTAGAGGTAGAGTGGCCTAGATGGGGGGGGGGGCATGTGTGAGGCTGCAGCAGGAGCACATGGTGATTGAGGGACAGTGCTACACAGGCTTGGGTTTTCAGACCATGAGGAAGCTTAAGAAATGGATCTGACTGACAGGTGGCATGTGGGCTATATTACCTCAGGAGATTTGCTGTCCTTTGATTCCTAAGGAAAAAAATCACAAGCTAGCTGAAGGTACCATAGGGTCTCAGGAAACAAGAAGAAGGAACTACTTGGATGGTTAGGCACAACTGAAACATTTACTTCTATCCCACGAACAGTTCCTGGAACCTCAGGTAATTCTGTCTGTGGTCTTCTAGAACCGTAACTGGTAAGCGTGAAGGGCTGTATGTCTTCTGTGCCCGAGCTATAGGTGTGGACCTTTCCTTTTGGACTTTCATGAGCAGCAGCCACTGATCCAGTGTTTTCCTGGGTTATTTGAAACTAGAGAGTGTATGTGGTATCCCCTTGGCAAGAATGAAAGGATTTGGTGCTCTGGTAAATGAGGTAAATGGGAGGGTAGTTGCAAGAAACAAGACTACAGCCAGCTCTGCCTGAGGGCTTAGGCCCTAGGCTGAAGAGAAGCTAAGCAGCAGAGCCCATTTGATGGTCCATTGTGTCTGGGCCTTCTAATCAGGTAGGGGAGGGGAGGGAAGACAAGGAGACCAGCGTTGGACACTGAGCCTGAAGGAAGAGCTAGCCAGCCAGGGAGCGCTCGACACATGGGAAGGCGGGAGGCGGCTACCCTGGGTCCACAGCGCCAAGAAAGGGGCACGAGGAGGCAGCGCCGGCCCCGCCCCCTCCCCTGGCGAGCGCGGGCGCGGGCGCGAGACGCTGCGCGGCGGCAGCGGCGGGCGCGAGCGGCAGCTGTCAGGCCACCGGGGTCCAAGCTGCACTTGCTGCCCCATTGAGGACGAGGCGGCAGCCGGAGCGGTGACCGTGTCGCCCAGGAGCCAGACTAGAGGCGGGCAGAGCTGACCTGCCTGGCACCCGCAGCCCTCTCCTTTCTCTTTGCCATTGTGTTGGGTAAGGTGCCTGTGCGTGGGCAGGAAGAGGGGCTAGGGCTGGCGGACCCGGGAGGCCAGGAGATGGGGGCCTGGGAAGAGGGAGAAAGGGCGGTCTAGGTGATCTCTGGGGCCACTCGCACCTCTAGAAAGGGACCTAGGAGCTGCTGGGGTCAGAGTTGGGGGTAGGTGACAGTGGAGGGGGGCGTTGCTGAGTAATCTGGAGTGGCTGCCAAGCCAGGCAGAGAAGCGCAGGGCTCCGTGGGGAGCGGGTGTGGCTCAATGCGCATGCGCCGCAGCCGACTCCTTCTAAGAGCTGGAGATGAGGTGAGAGGACCTGGGTACAAGGTAGCTGGGATTGTCCGTGACATCCCACTTTCTAAGTCCCCAGTGCTAACGATGTCCCTGTCATAGAGATGCCAGCATCCTTGGTCTTCTAGGGAAGCTGTTTTTATGCTATCAAAACCTTACCTATTTGTTTCCAGGCAATCTACTTGGGAAGAAGTGGCCTGGGGACAGTGCCAAATTGCTGTATAGTGGATCTTTGGGCTTATAGCCCCAGAGTTGTTGTGAGGAATGAAGGATTAGACTTGAAATTCCACATTGGACCTTTTGAATTGCATATAAGGAAAAAAAAGATTGGCATGAAAGATAGGAATAGTTTCAGTAGAATGACAGCTGTGGGATCTAGACTCATAACATGGATGTAGCTGATAACTTGTTAGCTGTGCAAAATGAATCTAGTGGGTCAGAGGCCTTCCCCACTATGGAATAGCCACATCCCTACCACCAAGCTTCAGGTTGTATTGGAAGCTACTTACACTATTTAAGTTAGAGGGTCTCAAAGATCCAATTGTTTTTTATTTGTATTGATTTTTACATGCATTAAAGAAAGCCGCACCCAGTTCTCCAGTGCAATATTTCTGAATATTGTGCCAGGATTCAACAGTAAGTTAAATGGTCCTAATCGGTGTGTTGCCACAAGATGGGCTTTTCCCACTGCTCCAACCATTGCTCCTCCCCTGTGCAGACTTCCATCAGGGCCACTCATTCACTGTCAAATCTTCCCCTGTTGCTCTTCCCTCACCCAGCCCTGCTATACACATCCCATCAAGACTTGCTCCCAGACAATCTGCACTACTGGTTTTCAGTGTCATTGCACCCCATGGCAACTGAACTGATGTTGCCACTTTGCTTGTCTGTCTCTCGTCTCTTCGTTATCACACCCAAATACACTATTTTCAAAGGTTCAACTTTCCTCTTATTGTACTGTTTCCTTTCTCATCTCCACCCTCCCTCCTAAGTATCTCCAACTAAATACAATAATTTTAATAAGGCCGTGTGGGTGCGGACAAAGCATATTCGAAAGATTTCAAGTGTTGAAGAACCAAGAGCTGGGAGTATTAGCTATGTGAATTCCTAGTGCACCTTACTGACCAAGACTGAGACCTTAATTGGGAAAAAAGTGGATGAACTATTTTTAGAGAGTGCTTGTTAATTTGTTTGGCTGGGATAGGAAAGGGGAATTGCATCTATACATGCTTTTTCAAAGCCAGTTATTTCTCTGAATGAGACCAAAATCAGAATAAGTATTTTGATTCAAGGGTTGGAGGTATAGCTCAGTGGTAGAACATTTGATGCACGAGGCCCTGGGTTTGACCCCCAGCATGGAAAATAAGAAAAAAAGAAAAGAAAATTTGTTTCAAATCCTAGCCTGATATGGGACCCATAAAAGATAGATATGGAATTTTACTTTCCTATGAAGTACATTTGGGCTCAGGTTTAGCTCAGTGGGTAGAGTGCTGCTCCCCACTCTCTGAGGACCCAGGTTTGACCCCCAGCACCACAAAAATTGGAGAAGAATGTGGCAACCCACCCCTGAGGCAGTCCCAAAACAATCAGCTATTGAAAACCCTATCAGGGTCGCTATAAGTCAGACAGGACAACAACAAATTAAGTATATTTATGATTATCAAAGAAGTCCTTTGCCTGCAAAATGCTACCTTCTTTTTAGGTTTGGATTAAATTTGGCATACTCTGGGGGAGGAAATCTTGTTCCATTGATTTTTACACTGTGCCAGTTCTTTTTTAATTTAAATATGTACTAAAGGACATCATACTTATTTTCAAACAATGATGACCGCATTAACTGAAAACAAAGTGAATAAAATTATTCTGCTCTTAGTTTTGCTAGGAAAGGAGATACTGTTGCAAATACTTATATTTTTTATATGTGGAGGGGGGAGGGACCAGAATATTTCCATTGACTTTCAACAAGTGGAATTCCTGTTAAGTCCTATCTGGAACATGATCCAGACAAGTTCATAATTTACACTTTTTTAGTCACTTTATATACAATAGTATTTGGACATCTTACAGAACTATGGTTCTGTTGTACCTTGGCATTGATTCAGAGGCTTTAATTTTGTGCACCTACCTAATCAGTTAATTCATAAACAAATATTTGTTAATTATCTCTATGAAAGATTTTGGTGCTGTGTGCTGAAGGGGCTTCAAAGACATATGAACAGGGCTCTTACTAGTTAGGAATTTAAAGTTGGTTGTGTAAAAAAGATATACTTAGAAAAAGTTTGTTAACAAAATCAGGCAGTAGGATGATACAATATCAGCTGCAAAGATTGAAATTTTCATAGAGATATCATATTTGGACATATTTATGGGGCAAATATGATAATTTGGTACATGTGTAAAATGTGTAATGATCAAATCAGGGTAATAAGAACTTCCATCTCTTCAAACATTATTTCTAAGTTTTGGAACTTTGTACCTTCTAGTTATTTTGAAGTATATCATTGATTATTGTGCACAGTACTTATTCCACTATATTAACTTGCCGTGAGATTGACTTCTTCTGAGGATTGAACCCAGGGCCTCACACATGCTATGTGAGTGCTCTACCACTGGGCTTTATCCCCAGCCCCTACTGTGAAGTCTATGTTAATTTGTAAACTCCTTGAGCGCAAGTCCTTGCTTTAAACAGTTATGCATTTCCAACCATATCTACATCCAGTAGGCTTTCAAGTGATGGAGAGTTACAGAGTAGACTGGGTGAGGAGAAACCAGAGGCAGGGAGAGCAGAACCAGGAATCTCTGATGATAAATTAGATGTGAGAAAATGAGGGTCAATGATGATGAAGCCAGGCACAGTAGTGCAGTGGTACATGTCTATAGTTCCATTTCCTCAGAAGGCTTAGGTAAGAGGATCAATTACTTGATCCCAGGGGTTCTAGGCCATCCTAGGGAACATAGCAAGACCCCCATCTCAAAAAAATGAAGATGGAAGCTGTTTATTATTTTTTGTTAGGTCCCCTCAAGTTGTGAAGATGGAAGCACAGGTCTAGAAAAGGGCATTTGGAGGGGAAATCAGGATTTAGTGACTGAAGGCAAGGAGACAAGTCAAAAGTGCAATCATTTCTTCTTCTAGCAAACAAATAGGAGTTGGGGACAGAAAGAGGGTAGAGGATCACCTTATTAAGAATATAACACTGAATAGGCATTCAAATGTTTTCTCAAACATCAGATGCAAGATTGAACCAGAAGATCCTTAAAGTCCTTCCAACATTGCATTTCTGTGCCAAATGCAGATGCTCAAAATCGTTGGGAAACAAGGCACTATTAGATATGAAAGAAAGAAAAGGAGGAATTATTTTCTCACTAGTAGGCCCTTTCTGAGAATACTCAGGCACAGACCCCCACCAGTGAATGAAAGGAGATGAAGGAACAACAGAAACAAAATCTCAAACCAAATTTTTCAAGAAATACTTTACAGACATCATAAGTTATTCTCCCCTAGACCCTGTGAGTTAACTAGGGAAGGTATCATCAGCTCTGTTTTTGCGTAGGAAGATACTGAAACAAAGATTAAATGACCTGCCTCAGTTCATAAAATCAATGAATGGCATAGCAGTGAGGAAGACCCTGATGTACTGATTGCTTCCAGCCCAGTGCTTTTGATACTGATTCACATTGCTTTTTCCCCTGGCGTGGAGCCTGTGTATTCTGAAGTTATGTGTGCACATAAATGAATAGGGAATTCTTGAGCAACTGGAGCATTATCTCAGTTATTAATACTTCATCATTATTCCTGGAACTGAGCATTTGGTTTCCATATTCACTCAGTCCTTGACCCATCTATTGAGTTTATCCATAGCTAGGAAAGTAGGGCTAGTGAGTCATTTAATGATGTGAACACCTGTTTCCTAGGAACTGAAGGAAACTCATTTGGCATGTGCCATTAATACTAACCATCACTATTATACCCAAGTTTGTACTTCCTTCTGTTACTTTTTAAAATGAAAGTTCAGGAGATCTGTGTTGTAAAATTATCCTACAGACCAGTATAAAAAATAAAGTGTGAGCTGGGAGTGTAGCCCAGTGGTAGAGTGCTTGTCTTCTAAACTGAGGCCCTCAGTTCTATCCCCAGCACTACAAAAACCAAAAGTGAAAATTAAAAATAAAATAAAGAAATAAAGAAATGTGATAATACTCATTTCACATCCATCTCAAGAAATGTTTGTTACTAGAGCTAGTTCCAAATATATCAATTTGAAAACAGAAGAGAGGGCAAAAAATCAGGAATTGTAGGAAACAAGAATTCTGTAGAATAGATATAGACCTA
Source organism: Pedetes capensis (assembly GCA_007922755.1). NCBI lineage: Eukaryota > Metazoa > Chordata > Mammalia > Rodentia > Pedetidae > Pedetes > Pedetes capensis. Next base: position 8,502 of record VMDO01030898.1, read on the forward strand.
GAAGGAAGATAAAGCCTATCAATATAGAAGATATTGTTTAAATTAATAATTACTGATTTAGATAGCTGATGAGTCCCTAATTATTTCTTGAAAAAATAATACATGAATATTAAGCAGCAGAGATTTTTTAAAATGTCTTTATTCCTAAATGAGAAAGAATATTCAACAGGTCTAGGAACTGTTTTTCTTTTTAGACCAGTCCTCTTGATGTTGCTTTAATAAAACTCTGGCCACAATTAACTATAATATTAAATGAAGGCATGCTTGAATTTAGTATGACCAGTCAAATATTAAAACCTGTGTTTAAGACAGATATCTTAAATTAATTAAATAATTAGCCAAGAGAATACATTATAAGCAGGAAGCTTATAAATAATTTCTTCTTCTCTGATCCTATGGAATCAATTGCAGAAACAATTTTGGGACAGATTGGTGAGTGAACTAATAACTTTTTGGAGATGGGAATGTTGGTAGGTATAAAGGAGTGTCATCTCTGACTTAAGATTTCAACATATCAGATTCCTCTGTGCTTTCCTTTTCCTGAATATCACCTATTGTGAATATCATCTACTTTCTTTAATTTACTTTTACTTTGAATGGAGAATTCAGTGGAAAGATGAGTTAAAACTTCCTAAAAATCCAATAAAGTAACTCAACTTATGACAAATTAAAGTTCTAGCAATTAAATTATTTTGCTGATGTTAAACATCTGTAGCATTTTGAACTCTTAAGTGTACTTGTGAAAAGCATCATCTACAGGTTACTTAAGTTTGTTCTGCAGTTTTTACTCTGACTTGAATGTGTTTTTATATAAAGCCTTACCTTTATTTTATTATAGATTTTAAAAAATAATGTTTCCCATTCTGTTTTTTAGAACCCTAAAAAGAAAGAATAAAACAACAGGAAAAAAGAAAAATATTAAAATTGTGACAAAAACTCAGCTGGGTAGGTATTTCATGAGGGCACACTATGAATTTTGGCATTTTAAAGTTTGATCTCCTGAAAGTGAATATTTAGAAAAATATATAGTGCGTACACATGCATTCCAAAATAATTTTAAGGAATCCTGAGTGTTTTATAAGTTACATTTTAAATGTGTGTGCTTCCAGAAGCTCTTTTGCATGCATTCCTTTGATTAGTGTTTGGTTTTTACCCCTTTGAGTGTCTTGCATAAGTATTACCCAATTAACATAATCATCACTGAGTTCCCATAGTGGATCTAGTGTGAAAGTACCTAATACAATAGAGGAAAAGGCACTTGTTCATTAACATTTTATTTTTTTTCATTTTAAGATGTATTCTAGGTATTTTATGTATAGACATGTTGTGGAGGCAACAAGAAAGGGACTGTATACTTATTAGCCCTTTAGATTTTTATCATTACTTTTCATATGTTGCTATTGTGGAATTAGAACCTAAATTTAGAAACTAAGAGGTCATTCAAAATTTTCTTCCCTAATAATATCTGTTACATTGGTATCAGCCAACTGTCATCAACTTAAGTGCCATTGTTCACTGAAGAAAAGATTTTAAAAGATCAGCGACTCAGGAGGCTGAAGCAGGAGGATCACAAGTTTGAAGCCAGAGGCAGCTTGCACAACTTAGCAAGACCTTGTCTCAAAATTGAAAAATTAAATAAAGGGCTGAGGGTGGGCTAAGTGGTACAGCACTTGCCTGGTATATGCTAGTGCTTGAGTTGAACACCCTAGTTCTGAAAAAAATTTTTTTTTAAAGATCCATTGCTTTTGATTCAATGCAAGTACAACAGAGTAAATGCCTGAAGAAATTTGACCTTTTCCTCTTTTCCATATTCTGGGTTCCAGGCCAATTGTGATCCAAACCTCTACTAACAGAATCAAGAATCCAGGTCATGCACCTTTCCTCAATAATTCTTGGGTCCTTTCAGAGTGAACTGGAAACCCCAAATCAGTTCTATACTATTTAACTCTTGATTGGAACTATCTAAACTGGAAGCTGATAAGGTCACATAGTTGAGAGGAATAGGGTCAGAATTGAAACAAATTACAGGACCATCTGCTAGTTTCCTCATGACATTGAGCCATTTTCATGGCACTAGCAAGAGACCTCAGTAAAACAAGACCGATTTTCCCCCTTAGACAAAAACAGTTTTATTTATTCTGCTGTTCTGTATCAGTTGCTGAACATGAATCAAGAGAAGCTAAATTAGAGGACTTCATAATTCAGAGAAATTTGCTGTGAAGTTGATTTTAATTTCAGGTTTAACTGTTTCCCCTCCCACTTTTTTTTTTTTTTTTTTTTTTTTTTTTTTTTTTTTTTTTTTTTTTTTTTTTTTTTTTTTTTTTACTTTCAGGTTCTCTTGGTTATAAACTCCTCCCTGTCTGGTGCTGCAACAATGAGTGGGAAATCCCTCCTCTTAAAGGTCATTCTCTTGGGTGATGGTGGAGTTGGGAAAAGCTCACTTATGAACCGTTATGTAACCAATAAATTTGACTCCCAGGCTTTTCACACCATAGGGGTAGAGTTCTTAAATCGAGATCTGGAGGTTGATGGGCGCTTTGTAACCCTCCAGATCTGGGATACTGCAGGGCAGGAGCGTTTCAAGAGCCTTAGGACACCCTTCTACAGGGGAGCAGACTGCTGTCTCTTGACCTTCAGTGTGGATGACCGGCAGAGCTTTGAGAACCTTGGTAACTGGCAAAAAGAATTCATCTACTATGCAGATGTGAAGGACCCTGAGCACTTCCCCTTTGTAGTTCTGGGTAACAAGGTAGACAAAGAGGATAGGCAAGTGACTACTGAGGAGGCACAAGCCTGGTGCATGGAGAATGGGGATTACCCTTATCTAGAAACAAGTGCCAAAGATGATACCAATGTGACAGTGGCCTTTGAAGAAGCTGTCAGGCAGGTATTGGCTGTAGAGGAACAGCTGGAGCACTGCATGTTAGGTCACACCATTGACTTGAACAGTGGCTCCAAAGCAGGTTCTTCATGCTGTTAAAAATAGGGAGCCTTTAAAAAGTGTGCCCCAAATTGGTCAGTCAGTAGTGTAAGAATTACTATACCACTCTGAGAGTGCATACACACACAAAGGTGTAAGAGTTAAGGTTTTACTGTGAAGCAGCTTTTCAAATTGAAGTTGTAGAGTGATTTTTTAAAGAAAAGCTTTATTGAGCCAAGTGTATTTTGTGTGATTTCTGCTATTTTCTCTTCTTTTGTCTCAGGACATTTTAGAAAGGTTTAGTCCTGGGAGATTTAAATATTTTAAAAATCACAGTTTAAACCTAGAACCCAGCCGCATGAAGGAGTTAAAGAGCTACAGCTATTCCTTAAAGCGTTCCATTAATCAACTAGCAAATGTCACCATCAGACTCTTGCCAAGCAGTTTCTGACATTTCTGCCAAAGGGAAAAACTAAGACTCTGAGCTGTATTATAATAAAAATAATAATGCAAACAAGGATTCCTAAGCTTGACTTATGAAGAGATTGTGATGATTAGGAATACAGATGTATAATGATGTACACTGACTTGTTTAAATCCTTATGTATGTTTTACTACCATCTGAGCTTTTCAAAAATACCATCTCAATAAGAGGTACTCTAATGACACTGGAAATTGATTATAATCCTTGTATTTGAAGTCACAGGACACTAGCAAATGGGTTATGCTTAAATATGCCAACCACTCTTGCAAATAAATGGTTGGTCTGCTTTTCCCTTGTAAGTCTATTTTGCTGCATAGAGATGTCGCTTCTCTGACAACCTCACCAATTTAGCAATGCTGCTTATTATCTGGCTTTGGGTGCAATGCCCTCTGCTCATAATTTAGATGGTCCTTTGGTTTACCTTGCTGGCTCACAAAGAAGGCTTCAGAAAAGACTGAGAAATAATGGGGTTTTCTCACAAGGTTTCTTGACTCAAATACTTATTGCAGAAAAAGGAACTGAGTTTTTGTATGTTGCACTTGTATGTTCAGCCAGCCAAACTAGGACAATGAAAGTAACAAAAGAGCAGATTCTAACTTTGTGTTAGGATGAATTGCTCATAATTAGAGTTGTCCAAGAATGGAATAGACTGCCTTAATAGTAAGCTCACTTCCAGTGAAAATATTCACTGGATGACCATCTGTTAAAATACTGTAAAATGCATTTCTGTACTGGCTACATGTTTAGTATAAGGTCCCTTCCAGCTTCAGGTTCTATGAATTTATAAACTATGTCAGTGCCATGTTATGGTTAGATTTATCTGAAGATAACAGTTAAGACTATGGAAAGGGGCTTTAAAAATTCTCAAACCATTCTCAAACCAAACTTTAAGAGCAACTACATAGCTCTTCCTTTTGCTTTTGTACTGTGGTGGGAAAAATTCTTAAGTCCTGATATAAACATCCTAAAGATACTGTATTAAAAATAAAAATGGTTTGATAATTTTTGATTACCATGACTGCCAATTATATGCTATAAGTATGCAGTCTGGTTCTTCATGGTTGATCTGTTTGTACTGCATAGTTTTTAATCTGTGCTTTAAAACATCTGTGATGAAAATTATGACCCAACCTAGTGAAGGACAGTTAGAAATGGCCATCCAAAGAGACCTAGGCCAGAAAGGGATGGGAGCTTTCACAGGAATACAGCCTAGAACTCTCCATTGTAGCCACATATGGAATCAGCCTTACATGTGGGACCTTATGTGCTTTAAGAGCTCTGGGACTTTTTGGCCACATAGACAAGAGGAGGACAGTATTTTAACCTAGTCATACCTAATATTTCCAATTAAGATATACTCCTGACCCCATTGTCCAATTAACTTTGATGCCAGAAGTCAAGCCTGAACTGGGACCCCACAGCTCTTAAATATTGGTTCCTATCCTGCCTATGCCTATAGCCAGCCACACTGGTTTCCAAGTTCTATGATCATTTTGCTATAATGTTAAGATAAAAAATCTGTATGTCCAAACTATTAAATGCTAATTATTTTTAAGTGCATGAGACCTGGGGCCTTCTCTTTCTACTTGCACTCTGCTTATAATAATTTCTATTTGTAGATCTCAGGCCTTCATAAAGACCTCCATCAACTCACAAAATTACTTGTCTCTTTAGAGTGGCATGTGGTCATTTGAGTAAAAACAGTACATGGGTATTCGATCCATAGGCATCCTGTTCATTCAAGACAAATGTTAATTTTATTGAGAAGTTAACTGAAGCCCCTTTCTTCCTAGCCATACCATTTTTTCTGCCAAATGAATACATGATATCTTAATGAAAGCATTTAACAGTAAGTGACAAAAACAGTGGCATTTTGGTGAGTAAAACTCAGTGGATGCTGACGTGTAGTTTGGGTAAGATAAAAAACATCAATGGCTGAAATCTGTGAGTACAAGGAACTGTGCATATATGTTTGGAAATTGACTATGTACCCTAGAATGTGCAGTGCAATATTTTCAACAGGTGTTTTTTTAATGAACACTAGATTTTTGGAAGAATGCATTTCTATTTAGAAGTATACTGCTTTTCAATGGTCCATTAAAATATCATACAACATATTTAGGTTACTGTCATGTATTGGCTAGCTTTCTGGGGCCTCAGATTCCATATGTCTTCAGTGGATTGATGAATTTCAGGTCTATTTGTGCCTGCCTCAGCCATCTCTACCTTATCCTGAGGTATTCCACGATCCTCTTGTTGCAGGTGCTGCTAAAAATCTCAAAATTGTGTATCAGATATTTTCTTTCAATTGTAAAAAATTCATCTGTGTTAAAGTGATTAAAAAGTGCATTTTGAATAACCAACATACAATGTTAGTGTTTTTTCTCTCCCTCTCTCATTTTCAGCAATTTGTGGCTGCGCCAGATAGTACTTGCCAGTAAAGTCACTGTTTCAGGATGCATCTGATATGATCTCTGGATCATTTCTCACTGATACTCCACATAGTCCTACCTATTGATCAGGCAGATGCTGCTGTATTGATTAGGAAGCAAACTTAAAAGATCAGAGTGGGGAGATTTTTTTATACCACTTTCTAATCCATGAAGCATATTGGGACTAGAAATTTGATCTTAACTTTCCATTTTATTTCTTTAGTATAATTGAAGACAAATGTTAAACTATCATAAAATATAAATAGAATATACATATTCTCTTTATTTTCTTGCCCAGTAAATTGCCTAGGCCTTAGAAAAATCTGAAAATATAGATGAAACAAGTCAGAAAACAGAAGGAAGTTTTGTGAAATACTCTGTTCTCTTGTTTCTCACATATTGGCTGCTCAAAATACATAAGCATCAAATGTCATAAATATACCTAATGGTAACTTTTAAATTATGGATGCAAGTCTCTCTACCACATATAATTTTATCACACTGATTCCATCTCCTACAGATTTATCTCTGTCCCTTCTACCCCCTTTTGCCTATTGGAAGTTTGGGTAGCTGAAACCAGGGAAAAACTTATTTGTCCCAGAATTACCACACCATGCTTCAAATCTAGCACTGCAAATTCTTTAGGGTACAGTGGTGCAACTTTTAGGCTATAGAAGGTCATAAATTTATCGGTCCCTTAGAAAGAATTTGCTTAAACTGGGGATATAGCTCAGTGGTTGAGTGCTTGCATAACATGCGTGAGGTCCTGGGTTTGATCCCCAGGTCCCCCCCCCCAAGAAAAAAAGATTTTCTCATTCAGAGATGGTATCTTCAAAGCAGAAAAAGTAGCTTTATGTCTTTGTTGGTTTTTCTGCTTGATTCATCACCTGGTGAGAAATCTTCTCTTGCTGTCTTAAATAGTATAGTCACACTTTTTGGAAATAGTTTGGCTATAGTTCTTCCAGAAAATGGAGAGTGTGGAGTACATGGTTTCTATTCAATTCTATAATTAAAATTTTAAAATAAATTGGAAATTTGAGACATCAGTTTGAATAATTTCAGGATGGGAGTTGGCAGCGAGTACCTCTGCTTTCATTTAGTTACCCAAAGTAGTTCCTGCAGCAACTTTTTTTAACCTGAGTGATCCAGATAATCATTTCACTTATTTCTTTCTCTCTGTGATGTGGAAATGTAGGATTCATTATGGTAGAGTGGTTTTCTTACATTTGATTTTGTTGTTGTTAGGTGCCATTGAGTCAGTATCCGACTCATAGCCACTCTATGTACAACAGGTGAAACATTATTGTTGGTGCTTCTCTGCTATTCATAGGGTTTTCAATGGCTGATTGCTTTTTGGGAGTGGGTTGCCAGGTCATTCTCCCAAGCTTATAGCACCTGGTGTTCCCACATGATCTCCCAAGTACTAACCATGTCTGACCCTGCTTAGCTTCCAAGATCTGACAGGATTGGATGCTACAGTGGTATGGTTGCAGGCACATTTGATTTTAGGGAAGATAAACTGTGATACTGTGTCAGCAGGTGAGTTACAAATGACAGGATTTTTTTTCTCACGGTTCTGAAGGCTGGGAAGTCAAAGATCAAGGTGCTGACAGATTCAGTGTGTGATGAGAACTTGGTTTCTTAGTCATTAAATGTTATCTCCTTCAACATCCTTATGCATCAGAGAAATGCAAATTAAAACTACATTGAGATTTCATCTCACTCTAGTCAGGATGGCTCTCATCAAAGAAAAAAAAAAAACCAGCAAATGCTGTAAAGGATGCAGGCAAAAAGGAACCCTTTGGAACTAGAGATGATCATTTTAAGCAAAATAAACCAGACATAGAAAGGCAAATATAGCAAGTTTTCTCTCATATGGGGGATCTGGATTGATATATGTATACATAAATATATATAAATATATACACATAAATACACACATAAATATATACACATACACATATGGCATGAAAATAAAAGGGGGACTATTTGGGAGGAGGGAGGGGACTATCAGGAAAGAGGAGGAGGGATGAGAGAAGGAATGAGTGGGTGAATATGAGCAAAGTACACTATATACGCATATATGAGAATGTCATAATGAAATCCATTACTTTGTACAATGAACATATGCTAATAAAAAAGTGACACTTCTCACTGTTTGGAGAGGACAAAGATTCTCTCTGGGGCCTCTTTTATAAAGGCACTAATCTCATTCATGGAGGCTCCACTCTCATGACCTAATCACCACCCAAAGGACCCATCTCCTGATACCATCGCCTTGATAGTTAAGATTTCGGCATGAATTTGAGGGGTATGACAACAAACATTCAGATCATAGCATACAACTTTAGATAAAATGTATATATGTGTGTGTGTGTGTATATATATATATAGTTGTTGTTGTTGTTAGGTCCCATCGAGTTGGTATCCTACTCATAGCGACCCTCTGTACAACAGGGTAAACACTATTGTCAGTGCTTCTCTGCTGTTCATAGGGTTTTCAATGGCAGATTGATTTTTGGGAGGGGGTTGCCAGGTCCTTCTCCCAAGCCTACAGCTTCTGGTGTTCCCAGGCGGTCTCCCATCCAGGTAGTAACCAGGCCCGACCCTGCTTAGCTTCTGAGATCTGATGGGATTGGATGCCACAGGGCTACAGCTGCAGGATATATATACATATATATATATATTTTTTTTTTTTTGGAATTTTCACTAATATTACCTTTTTCCAAGCTAATCTCTTTAATTTACTCAATTTTCTACACCAATAGGGCCCTCATTCTTTAGTCTTTTCCCTTTCGGAGAAGGAAGGGAGAATGACATAAGCTAGACATGGTTATAGAATAAAGGAAAGATTATTAAATGTCTCCTTATGGATATGCTTGCAAAAACTGATGATCAACTATCTACCTTTCATTTTACTTCTGCAGTCTGTTGTGGTATATTTGTGTAAGGCTTTTTTTTTCTTAAAGGGTGAGGGGTTACTTAGTGTTTTCCCAATGGAGTAAGTGTCTTTACAGCTGAAGATGTGGAACTGTCGCCTTTAGTCATATAGGAACTGCTGCAGTGATTTGTGTCTTCATTAATCTCTTTGTTTTCTCCAAGAAAACAGAAAATTATGATTCAGCCATATATAAATGCCTTTTTAAATAGTGGGTTTTGTGTGTGCAGACAAATACTTTTAGGTAATATGTCAGTTCCTTTCATGCTCTATGAACTATGGATAAATGTGTAATGAGTCTCACTATAGCATTCCTGAATTTGAAACAGAACTGCCAAGCCGTTCTGCTTCTACTGAATTGATTGGTAAAAAGGAATTAGAAAATGCTGCCTTCATGAAAGAAATAGCTCTTTTTTCAACATTAGCTGAATTGATTAGGGTAAAAATACAAATCATACCTTCCTGTGGTGCATTTGTGAATAAGCAAGGGACAGGTGCTTATCTTCTCTTTTCCCTCACATTGTTTCTGCCTGCTCTAAAACCAGCACAGCCAAGGTTGTGTGCTGTAATATATTGTTCAACATAGAGTCGGCTGATATTTGAACAAGTATTGGTAGCCTTTGTTGTTGTTGTTGTTGTTAGGTGCCGTCGAGTTGGTATCAGACTCATTTGTTGTTGTTGTTAGGTGCTGTCGAGTCGGTATCTGACTCATAGAGACCCTCATAGGGTTTTCAATGGTTGACCATTTCTGGATTGCCTTGGGAGTGGATTGCCAGGTCCTTCTTCCATTTTTGTGGTGCAGGAAATTGAACTCGAGACCTCAGAGACTGCAGAGCAGCGCTCTACCAACTGAGCTAAATCCCAGCCCCAGTAGCCTTTGAATCTTCTCTTTTTCCCTTGGTTCCAAGCTGGAAAACTTAGTGTTACTAGTAAACATTTTCAAGCTTTGTCTTTATCGTTTTTGAATCACAAATTTATACACATTGTGGCAGAAGAGTTAGAGAACAGAAGAAACAGAAAATCAAGATAAGTAAAAGTTATCTGCAGTCCAAGATAAGTTATTCCAAGATAAGTATATTTAACTTTGTATTGTGGGTTTTAATATATTTATATGTGAAGAAAATTATTAACATACACATGAGTTGTTATCTTTTTCACTGAATATACACTGAAAGTTTCTCTAAGTCATAGTTTCTTTTAGGGTTATATTTAGTGTTTGTATAATATTCCATTGAAGGATTTACAACAATATATGTAATCAAACATTTATTGCTAGACAGGTTATTTTCCACTTGTCTCCTTTTTATAAATGAAGCAGCAGTGAAGGTCCCTAATATTAATCTCAATTTACATCTATGTTTATATCTATTAGTGAAATATCTGGATCAAAGAATACAACTATTTTATAGCTTTTAATAAATATTGGCAAATTGCCCTCTAGAGAACTGTCACAAATTACATCAACACCAGTAGAATAAAGATCTATTTTTCCCCAACTCCCACATATTTAATATCATCTTCCTTTTAAATCACATTTTCCCTATTTGATGGATGAAAAAATGATGTCATGTTTTCATCTGCTTTATTTACTTCAAGTGTGATAGCTGTGTATACATTTTTGACCATTTTTAGTTTTTCTTAAGTAAATATACTATTCTGCATCTTAGCCCATTTGGGGACTGGGGCCATTCATTTATGTGTGTTAATGATTTGGAGGAATTCATGTTTGAACTATGGGTATTAACCTTTGATCACGATGGTATTGCTGGCTTTGTGCAATCCCCTCCTATATCTCTTGCCTTTTAATTTTTAAAGTATTTAAAAATATCTTAAGAGATTATTAAAAGGATTATGTTCTGATAAAATCAAAACAATGGTAGGTGTTACAGAAATAAATGCCTATTTGATTTATCCTTTGTTCATGATCACATTTGGAGGTATGTGTACTACTTTTCCTTAGAAAATTTATGGGCCTAAGCTTGTGTCAATATCATAAAAGAACTGATAGAAGCAAAATATTCATTCATCTAGATGACTTATTGCATAATATCAAATAGCTGGTTTGAAGTGAGTTTAATTTTTTTGATAATTAACAGATTATTCTTAAGTCTTATACAAATGCAGTGACAGTAACAGTTCAGCTTTCACCCACAAGGGGACAATAAAGACCTGTTAGTGTTCTTCCATAGACCAAACACATTTGGCTACAGACTATTAGAGCTGCAGAGGCACCTAGAAATTGCCCATCCAGCCCACCTTTCCCTTATTTTATATACAAGAAAACTGGAGGCTGGAGGAGTTAAATGACTGTTCAAGATCATGGAGCTGGTCAGAAAGCTATGATTTAGTTAAATTGAGACAAATAGTAAGCAACTTTTTTTCTGATTTTTAAATTGTTTCACATTTTTTTTAAATTGAAGTGAGATTCACATATAATATTGGCCATTTTATAGTATATAATTCAATTGCATTTGGTATATTCACAATGTTGTCAAGACATACATTTTAATTTCCCCACTTCAAATCCCAGTCCTGCCACTAAGTGGATGTGTTACCTGAAGCTAGTTATGTAACCTTGCTAGACTCAGATCTTTTTCAGCTTGAGGAGAGAAAATAATGTTTTCCTTACCCAGTTGGTGTGAGGCTTACCAGAAATGATACGCACAAGTGCCTAGCAACATGGCTGGCAAAAAATAGATGAGAAATAAATTATTTCCGTCCTTCAGGATGTTAATTCAAACCAGACATCGTGGTGCATGCCTGAAATTTAGGCACTAGGAGGTCTGAAGAAGGAAGATTGCAACTTCAAGGCTAGCCTGGGCTATGCAGAGAGACTTTGTCTCAATAAAATAACAAAAATAAAATAAGTTAATCATCTGCTCCCCATCTACTATTAGTTATATTTATTTATTCCACATTAAAAATAAAAATAGATGCTAGGGTAGGTTTTTACTTCTCATGATTATTATTGCATTATTTGTATTGTCTCTTTTTCTCTCCTATATGAAAATACAGTAAGAAGACATTTGTCTGCAATCCACAAAGAGGGCTAACACTTTGATCTTAGACTTCCCAGCCTCCAGAACTATGAGAAATTGTCGTCTTTAACCTACCCAATCTGCGGTTTTTATTATAGCAGCCAGGCCAGATTAAATTATTGTTGTGGTTGTTAGGTGCCGTCGAGTCGAGTCCGACTCATAGCGACCCTATGTACAGCAGATCGAAACATTTGCCGATTCTGCACCAGGCAAACGATCTTATTTATGTTTAAGCCCATTGTTGCAGACACTGTGTCAATCCATCTGGTGGAGGGTTTTCCTCTTTTGTGTTGACCTGCCACTCTTCCAAACATGATGTCCTTCTCCAGGGATTGTTCTCTCCTGACTACATGTCCGAAATATGTAAGACGCAGTTTGGCCATTTTTGCTTCCAAGGAGCACTC
>VMDO01030899.1:0-20710 GCA_007922755.1 Pedetes capensis
TCTCCATGTTCAATGCAGCGCTTTTCACAATAGCAAAGATATGGAATCAACCAAAGTGCCCTTCAACAGAAGAATGGATAAAAAAAACTATGGTATATATACACAATGGAATACTATTCAGCAATCAAGAAAAATGAAATAAGGTCATTCGCAGCAAAATGGATGGAATTAGAGAAAATTATTTTAAGTGAACGAACACGAGCTCAGAAAGAAAAACAACACATGTTCTCACTCATATGAGAGAGCTGACTCAAAATTACAAGAAGGAAAAATCCTACTCAAAGGTCAGATCACATTAAAAGGGGGGGGAGGGAAGATAAGAATGATGTCAATATAAATAGACTAGAAATCACATGTAATTGTTCTAACAAGATAGAGACAAAGACCACTACAGGAAAAGTTTCTATCTTAAACAGAACTGGAACCCAAGGACATATAGAAAAATACTATATAGTAAAAGATAGAGAAGACTTGGATGGGAAACTTAGATGGGAAGGGGGGAGGGGGGAAACATAGAGGAGGGTAAGAGGTAACCTATATGAATAATGCTTATCAAATTGCATATATGAAAATTGTCACAATGAAAAGCATGTCAAAATGAATCGCATTATGATGTACATTAAAAATTTCTAATAAAAAAAAGAAATTATTCATAGCCACTAAAAAAAATCTATTTTTCTATACCCAACAGAAATATCTTTCAATATATCCCTTAATAATAAGGAAGAAATACAATACAAAGCCTTTTAGACAAACAAAAGCTAAAAAAAAATGAGCTTGGCACAGTGATGCACAATTGTAATCCCAGTGACTCAAGTGGTGGAGGCAGGAGGATCCTAAACTGTAGGCCAGAAGCAGCCTGTGTATTTTAGCAAAACCTTGCCTCAAAATAAAAAATAAAAAAGGGGCTTGGGGGTGCAGATCATTAGCAAATCTGTATTACAGAAGCATTAAAAGTTTTCTTTAGGAAGATGATAAAATAAATTTGGATCTCCACAAAGGATTGAGAATGAAGAATGCAGAAATAGTAAACATGAGTAAACAAATTTTTTTCTCATCAATTTTTTAAAAGATAATTGTAATAATGAAACCCATTAAGTTGTACACTAACTAAAAAATTCTACAAACATTCCACCCTCGTGTCGGATCACATATGATCTTGGAAGCTAAGCAAGGTCAGGCATGGTTAGTTCCTTGGAAGGGAGACCACCTGGGAATACTGGGTGCTATAGGTTATGGAGAAGGACACGGCAGCCCACTCCCCAAACAACCAGCCATTGAAAACCCTATGAATACCAGAGAAGTGCTGACAATAGTGCCGGGCATGAAACAGTGTGGGGTAGTGTTTCTTCTGTAGTATATAGGGTTGCTATGAGTTGGATCTGCCTCGATGGCACCTAACAAAACCAAATAAAAAATTATTAATAAAAAGATAGCTGTCAGTTAAAATTACAATCAATATATTATATATTTAGTAACATGTAGAAGAAAAATGTATGAAAAAATATTCCAAAGGACAGGACAAAAGAAAAAGGTATATACTGACTTAAGTTTTTTTTAATTGTACAAAGGGGTTTAATTATGACATTTCAATGTTGTTATTATAGTTAGGTGCTATTGACTTGGGTCTGACATAGTAGCTGACTCATACAGTTTTCAATGGCTGATTGTTTCAAGATTAGTTTGGGAGTGGATTGCCAGGTCTTTCTCCCACTTTTGTGGTGCTGGGGCTTGAACCTGGGTCCTCAGAAAGTGTGGACCAGCACTCTACTGAGCTAAACCCCAGCCCAACATTTCAATACATGCACATAATGTACTCTGATCATATTCACCTCCTCTATTAACATTTATAATATGCATTTTCCTCCTTTCCTCTTCCACATCCCTAATAGTTCTACTTACACTTTCATGTCTTTTTTCCCCTTAGATTCCATATAGGAGAGAAAACATGTAATGCTTGTCTTTATGAGACTGGCTTAACTTCACTTAACATGATGAGCTCCAGTTCCATCTATTTTTCTGAAAATAACATAGTTCCATTCTTCTTTGTGGCAGAATGAGATTCCATTGTGTGCATATACCACATTTTCTTTATTCATCGATTGAAGGGCATCTAGGCTGATTCAATAACCTGGCTATCATGAATAGTGCAGCAATAAATATCTCTATCAAAAGCAGCAGGTATCTCTATAATAAGCTGACTTTCTTTTGTGTATGTACCCAGAAGTGGTATAGCTGGTTCATACAGAACTTATAGTTTATTCTTCATGTCACCCCTTCTTCCTATAAGTAAGATTCAGCTTCCACATATGAGTGAGAACATATGGTATTTCTCTTTCTGAGCTTGTATTTGTTCACTGATGATTATATTGTCCAGTTCCATTTATTTTGCTGCAAAAGACTTTTTTTTTGCTGAGTAATATTCCATTGTGTATATGTACCATAATTTTTTTATCCATTCTTCTGCTGATGGGCATCTTGGTTGGTTCCATATCCTTGCTATTGTGAAGAGTGCTGCATTGAATATGGAGATGCAGATGTCTCTGTGGTATGATGACTACTTTCTCTTTGGGTATATTCCCAGTTGTGGTATAGCTGTATCATATGGCAGCTCTATTTTTAGTTTTCTGAGGTATCTCCATATTGATTTCCAAAGTGGTTGAACCAATTTACAGTCCCACCAACAGTGTTTAGGGGGTTCCTTTGTCTCCACATCCTCACCAGTATTTTTTATTATTTTGTTGTTGTTGTTGATCTTGGCCATTCTTACTGGAGTTAAATGAAATCTCACAGTTGTTTTAATTTGCACTTCCTTAATGGTAAGTATATTGAGCACTTTTTTTCAGGTGCTTCTTAGCTTTACAAACTTCTTCATCAAGAGCGGAAAGGAGGAGGGAGGGAAGTGAAGATTGTAGGAGATGGGATAGAGAGGAAAAACAATGTGGAGAGATAAAGGGGGAGAAGATAACCTCAATGTAAATGATGAGAATTTCATGAGTACATGGGAAAAATTGGGAACGTAACCCAAATATGCATATGATTTTTGCTTCATATTAGTCAAAAGTTTCCATAAATCTCATAAGTTGATAAAAGTGTAATCAAAAGTGATGTAATAGTTGCATAATTGAAAAATCAAATGCTATATTATTCTGTACCCCAGCAGCATTTACCAACAAAAGGGGGAAAAAAGAACTTATATTTTAATTTTTGAGAAGCATTCATACTGATTTCCATAGTGGCTGGACTAATTTATATTCCCACCAGAAGTGTATAGGGTTTCTTTTTCCTCACATCCTGGCTGCATTTGTTGTTTGCTTTGTTATCCTAGCCATTCTGACTGGGATAAGATAGAATATCAATGTACTTTTTATTTCCATTTCCTTGATGGCTAAGGATGTTGAGCATCTTTCAGTGGTTACTAGTCATTTGTATTTCCTTGTTTGAAAATTGTTGAGGTCACTTGATTATTTATTGGTTGGATTATTTGCTCTTTTGGTGTTTAATGTTTTTAGTTCTTTATATATTATAGATATTAATCCTCTATCAGATGAATAGTTGACAAAGATTTTTTTCCCATTCTGTAGGCTGCTCTTCACTCTGTTGTTTCTTTTGCTATGCAGAACCTTTTTAATTTAATGCAATCCCCTTTGATAATTCTTCCTATTATTTCCTGAGTTATTGGAGTCCTACTGAGAAAGGCCCATGTCGTGAAATTTCCCTCCTATATTTTCCTCCAACACTTTCAAAGTTTCAGGTCTTAAACTAAGGTCTTTGGTTCATTTTGAATTGATTTCTGTACAGGGCAAGTGATAAGGTTCTAGTTTCAATCTTCTACTTGTGGATATCCTATTTTCCTAGCACCTTCGTTAATGAGACTGTCTTTATTCCAATGTATGCTTTTGGCACCATTGTTAAGATTCAGAAGGGTATAGCTGTGTGGGCTTATTTCTGGATCTTCTATCTTATTCAGTTGGTCTACATGTCTGTCTCTGTGCCAATACCATGCTGCTTTTGGTACTATGGGCTCAAGTATGATTTGAAGTCCAGGATTGTGATACCTTTAGCATTGCTCTTTTTGCTCAGTATTGCTTTAGCTCTTTGGGGCTTTATTTGTTTCCACATGGATTTTAAGATTTTTTTTCCTGTTTCTGTGAAAAATATCTTGGAATTTCGAAGGGGATTGCATTGGAATGTCTAGATCACTTTTGGTAATATGGTCATTTTGACAATATTAATTCTGCTGGTCCATGAACATGGTGAGTCTTCTTCTAATGTCTTCTATACTTTCTTCAGTGCTTTATAGTTTTCATTGTAGAGGTCTTCAACAACTTTGGCTAAGTTTATGCCTAGGTTTTTGTTTGTTTGTGGCTGCTCTGAATAGAATTGTTTGCCTGACTTTTCAGTTATTGGAGTACAGAAAACTTACTGCCCCTCCTTTGTAGAATTTTGTTATGGCATGGTGAAAGGGCCTTCTAATTCTGAATACTTAAAAGGTGAGTATATTTTAGAATTCAATTATATCAGGTAATCATACCATTATTACTTTGCTTTACAAATCATCTTTCTTGAAAAATAATTTGCATATAATATAATCGCCTACTTCAATGGTAAAGTTTGGTGAGGTTTGACAGAGATAAACAGCCATGTAACCATCACTATCAAGACATAGAACATTCTGTCACCCTAACAAGTTCCCTTGTGTAGCTTCCTGGTCAGCTTCCCCCTTCTCCCAGCCCCAAGCAAATATGATCTATTTTTTATTGCTTTGGATTACTTTGTCAGTTTTAAGGTCTCATATAATGGAATCATTCATTATATATTCTTTTATAACTGGTTTATCTTGCTCAAGACAATGTGTTTTAGATTCATCCATGTTGTTACACATGTCAGTAACTTATTTTTTATTGTAGTATTCTTTTGTGTACACATGTCACAACGTATTTATCCATTCACTTACTGATGTGGTCATTACTGTTACAGTGCTACCAGCTGGTGCACTTCTTGGCATTTTACACCTTATCAAACTAATACTGAAGTCAGAAAGGGCTGATGGGGACAGTAGGGAATGTTAACCTACAACATGAGATTTTGCTGGGGCTGGCACAGAATGCCTCAGACATAGATGAGCAACCAGACCAGAGAGCTAAGATTTAAGTCATAAGATTGTGAGCTCAGAGCATGGTGAAAAGGGTCTGAAGTTGTGAGAGCCAGTGAATGAGGCACCTAATGCCCTGAGGACTTGCTGGCTCACAAGAAGGCACAGCTGAGCCCTGGCTGAAGTTCAACCTCCTCTGCCTGGGAGGGAACCCAAGAGAGTAGTGCCAGTCTCTTCTGCACCACAAAATCAGACTGAGATGATAAAAGATATTGTCCATTTCTGTGAAAAAGAGGGACTCAGTCACAATTTTAAAGGAATGATGACCGCTTGGGACATTTCACTTGGCTGAGTTTTGAGAATAACTGTCCTGAGCTTTTAATCAATCTTCAATATCATTTCATATCTCCTCAATGTAAGACTGAAAATTAATATAATTAGCATATGTAATTTGAATAATAATCTGTGAGGGGTGTCCCACATCATGAAGCTACTTAGGTCAAACTCTAGGCTTTTCTCAAAATGAAAACACTGTGAGAATGTATACACTGTCACATTTTTCCACCTAGACTGATGGAGAGTGGAGGAGAAAAAGAGAGGGAGGGAAGGTGGGAGGGAGGGAGATGGAGAGGGAGAGAGAGAGAGAGAGAGAGAGAGAGAGAGAGAGAGAGGAGTTTGTTCATGTTTTTAGGGGTCCTTGTATCCATTTCTGCATTTCCATTTCTATCTCTTTTCTCTAGTCTACATATTTTTCTTGAACTACTTTAAGTTTTAAAAAAATTACCTATGGAGGGGACCTCCCCTATCCCTATCTCAGCTGAACTGGATTTTTAACTTAGACTTGCCAAGAATGAAGAAGTCACCAGGCACCTGAACTGTGCTGATGATAATTGTTTTGGTAGTGAGAAAGCCTGAGAGATCTAGAAGAGGAACAAGAGTGTGCTAACATGAGTTTATTCCTATTCTTTTTCCCCCTTCATATGCCATGTCATTTTCCACATGACAAGGTAGTTGTGTGAGCTGCAGTTTCTCCCAACCCTGGGAGAAGCTGTCCTTGAACTGAGGCAGCTGGCAGAGGACCTCTCTCTCTGGAATGTTGAGGGAGGACATTTTTACCTGATACTGTAACTCTGGATTCATCTTGGGCTTGGAAAACTACTCCTCCCACATAGCTTGCAAACCACCTTAACCTCATCCCACTCTACCTGTTTACCACACTGCTTCTGATGGTTGTTTGAAATGGTCACATCTGCTGTTTATTTGCCTTGTAGGAAGCTGTGCAGATGAGTGATACAGTACGTATTAAACTGAAAGGAAAACACTTTAGATGCTTCTTGGCCAAGGGCACAGTGTCCCATTTCCCAGAACACTTTATAATTTCATAATAGAAGATATTCATGTACATACAGGACAGTATAATTCCTAAAAAGTGAATGGACTTGGTGGAAACACAAAGACATAAATAATCCTGATTTAGAACACCAATTTCCAGATTCCAGTGACTGTGTTTAAAACTCTCTGTCTCTCTATACCATGGAAGACCTAAGAAAGTCATATAAACATGTATTAGACCCCATTTCATACTTGCACAAGACTGAAGCTTTCTAGACCCTAAAACACAGGGCAGAAATGTCTTCTCATAGCATAATGCACTTGATAAGGAGTAACTTTATGCCTAACCATCTAAAAACTAACTTTATACACATTGACTTCACATATTGGCTGACTTCTATGCATTGTTTAGAATTTTAAAATAATTTTTATTCTTTTTCACTTTAAAGAGTAATACAGGACATGTTAGTCAGCTTCCTGTTACTATAACAAGTACTTGAGATTATCAGCCTATAAAAGAGAAAAGGTTTATTTTGGCTCACAGTTTTGGAGGTTTCAGTCCATGATCAGGCAGGCCCATTGCTTTTAGGTCTCTGAAGGTGGAGACAACACATAATGATAGAAATGTGTGGCTAATAGCAAAACTATTCACCTAATGGCACCATGGGGCTGGGATTTAGCTCAGTGGGTAGAGCTCTGCGCTGCAGTCTCTGAGGCCCAGAGTTCAATTCCCAGCACTGCAAAAATGGGAGAAGGGCCTGGCAATCCACTCCCAATGCAATCCCGAAACAGTCAGCCATTGAGAACCCTATGAGGGTCATTATGAGTCGGATACCGACTCCACGGCACCTAACAACAACAACAATTGTGCCATTGTCAAGCTAAGGACCAATACTTTAACACAGGAGCCTGTGAGGGACATTTAAGATGCAAACTACACCACATGGTCAACATAAACTTCTTTGAAATTGGAAGAAAAAAATGTATTGTAAAAGTGGAAAATGTAAAAAAATGAGGAGCACAAAATGAGGATTCAAGACAAGCACTATTGTAATTTTGGTTAGTAAAATTCACCAGTTTTTCTGCCCGTATAAATATAATTACATTTTGTTACCATTTTATAAATTTAATACTTCTATTATATAATTATATTTATCTTATAATTACATATTATTCTATGCATAATTATATATTGATATGTAATAAGTACACATAAATAATTTATATTAAAATATCAGATGGTTACTACTTTGAAAAACCTCCTTACACTTATTATGAAATTTTTTCTGTGAATATACACAACTTGGATTTTAATGACTGAAGTATTCTATTCTATTTAACAGTTCTACTATATTTATGTAAATACTATATAATGCTTATATAAATAATGTATTGTTGGGACATAAAGTAGTTTATTTTTATGTTATTAACAATGGTCAAGTTAATATTCATATACTTGAATCTGTATACACATGCACAATAGGTGAAATATGGATGTGAATAAAGTTTAAATATTTTTATCACATTATTACTATATTGCCTCTGGAAAATTTGCCCCAATTTATACTCTTCAAGCACTATGTTTCCCTATTTCTTTGTTGTAACTATTAAGATTGCATCTGACTCCAGGTAACAGAAAATTTGACCAGAGCAGTTTTAAGAAGAGGCCTATCTGTTTCAGCCCACAAAAAGGGCAGGAGTCTTGTCAACTCAATGCAATTGCTCAGCCATATTTTCTGGGAGCCAGGTTTCATCATATTTGTCTTTTATCCTCCATATTATAAATTTGCTGCTGTATTTGAACCTATTATGTTAGTAATGCTGGTCCAAGAAAGGAGGAAAACTTCAAAGCTTTCTGCCTTGTGAGTCTTCATCATTTGTACCAAAAGGCCCTATCCAGAAATATTGACCTGCATTCCTTCCATTGTACCATATCTCTCGTTACCACAGAGCTTGGCTGGGTGATTATTTTAGTTTTCCATATTCTATAATAGGAAAAGGCAAGAAAAAGTCTTTCAATGTTTTTGGAGTTGTCATTCTCATGGTCTGCATCATGTTGTATCCCTATGTAAAGTTTTTTTTTTTTATAAATATAATTCTAAAATTCCTCAAGAATATTTGGACCAAAATATATTCTTGACAATCTACTATGTTTGATAGTATCTCACTTGCCCTACATTTGGTATTATTAGTTTAAAAAGTTTTCAAATTTCTTACTGTAAAAAATGTTTTTCCAAATTATATTTTTTACTTTTTTCCTAATTGAGTATTTGTGCTATATTTGTTGTTCATATTATACAAAGAATTTTGTATTATGTTTTCATTCAATGGTATTTCACATGCATTTGCTGTCACTATACTGTTCAAAAATTGATAGCATCAAATGGTTGCCTCTTATTCTGTCATATAATTATATGATTGTTATTCTTATCTTCTCCCAATTTCCCCTAACATTTTGTTATTTTAATTAATCCTGTTTTTAACAGGTAGATATGTAATTTTTAATTTGTATATAAGATATTTAGAGTACTATGAGAGAGAATTTCTATTTTGATATTGTGGTCTAGTATTTTTTAAGTTTTTATTTTCTATTTTTTAAAGTTTATTTTTAAGTGAACTTTTAATTTTAGAATAGGTTTAGATTTGTAGGAAAGTTGCAAATATGGTAGAAAACACTCCCATTAACTCTAAACCCAGTTCCTCTGATTATTCACCATATATTAGTGTACTGTATGACTCACAAGTATAAATCAGTTGTGGTTGTTGTTAGGTGCTGTTGAGTCAAGTTTGATTCATGGAGATCCTAGGTAGCACAGGAGACACTCCCTGACACTGTGCCAGGCACACAATCATTTTTATGTTTAAGCCCATTGTTGCAGACCTGTGTCAATCCATCTAGCTGAGGGTCTTAGGGTTTTTTGTTGTTGGTGTTGTTGACCCGCCACTCTCCCAAACGTGATGTCCTTTGCCAAGGATTGGTCCCTCCTGACTACAAGTCCAAAACATATAAGGTAGAGTCTAGTCATCCTGGCTTCCAAAGAGCACTCTACTTGCCCTTCTTCTACGATGGATCTTTGGCAGTCTGTGCTATATTTAATATTCATCTCTAGAACCATAATTTCAAAGCATCAATTCTTCTCCTGTTTTCCTTATTCAATGTCCAGTTTTCACAACCAAATGATGCAACTGAAAATGCCATGGCATGAATCAGGCAAACCTTTGTCTGTGACATCTTTACTTCTTGACACTTTAAAGAGGTCTTTTGAAACAGCTTTTCTCAATGCAATGTGTCCTTTGGTTTCATGACTGCTGCTTCTGTGGGTGGTGACTGTAGAACCAAGTAAAGCAAAATTGTGGGCAACCTCAATCTTTTCTCCATTTATCATGAAGTTGCTTACTGACCCAGTTGTAAGGACTTATGTTTTCTTGATGTTGAGGCACAATCCATACTGAAGGCTGTGTTCTTTGATCTTCATGAGTAAATGTCTCAAATCCTTTTTGTTTTCAGCAAGCAGAGTTGTGTCATCTGCATAACGCATGTTGTTAATGAGTCTTCCTCCAATCCTGATGCAGCATTCTTCTTCATAAAATCCAGCTTCTTGTATTCTCACACTTTACTCAAATGTCCTTAGATTTTATCTATTGTCTTTTTTCCATTCCATAATCCTAAGCAGCATACTATTCTTTTCAGACTTTGCTTGTTTTTGATAACATTGACCCTTTTTTTTCTTCTTTTTTTCCGTACTGTGGGTTGAACCCAGAGCCTCGCACACACTAGGCAAGTTCTCCACCACTTAGCTGCACCCTCAGCCCCTTTGTATTTTATTTCAAGGCAGAGTCTCACTAAATTGGACAGACTGCCTCTGGCCTCAAACTCATAATCCTCCTCCCTCAACCTCTGAGTTTCTGGGATTACAGGTGTGCACTACAGCCTCCAGTTAAACCTTGATACTTTTGAGAATGTCACTGAATGTGGACCTCTGTGATTTTTTTCATGGGATGGAGGTTGTGGGACTTGGGGAGAAGAACATAGAGGTAGAGTTACATTTTTAACACATCACCTCAAGGGTACATGCTATCAGCATGCCATCACTGATAATGTTCAGCTTGGTCACATAGCTCAAGCAGTATTCTTCAGTTAAGATGCCTCCATCATGAGATAAATCTTTTCTCTTCTTTCTACAAAGTACTTCTGGAGAGAAGCCACTGTGAATGGTCTATATTTAAGGGATAGATATTACTTTCTTGTGGGGATACCATCTACATAAATTATTTGGAAATCTACAAGGGTTAGTTATTTATTCAATCATGTATTTATATCAGTATAAACTAATGGGTATTTGTTTTATACTTTGGGTTATAATCTAACACTACACTGTTTATTTTCTTGCTCCAATTGTTCTACATTTTGCTATTGGGAATTCTTTGTGTTGGCTCCTGTGTCCCTTTGACATACGCCTATCTTTATTTGTTTTCTTGAATGATTTCCTATTTTGTAGCATTAGAAGATGCTCCAGGCCTATCTTTTATGTTTCCTGCCCCTGTCATAGAATTAGCCATTTCTGCAAGGAGTCTGGCTCCTTTCATTGGAAAATCGTATTATAAACCAAAATCTGGGGCTTGGGTTTTTTTTGTTTTGTTTTTTTTTTTTTGTACCTTATATCCTGTAATCAGAGATATACTTTCTCCAATTTAACTGTCTCATTTTGACTTATATAAATTAAAAAACTTTACATACATATGTGAAATATTCACAATCAAGGCTATTCTTTGTGTCCTGTACTCAGTACAAATAAAGCAAAATGGTCCCAAGCACACACTAGGTATCTTTTAATTTTAATATGACCAAAGTGATCATGGATATTTTCTGAATAGCCAAAAGACCTCTCACCCTTACTGACTTCTACCTGAAATTTCAGACTCATCCTTAATGTCCCCACTTATAAGCTCTATGAACTATGAAGAAGAGACAAGTTCTGTCACTTTACCTCACCTCAGAAAACCCACCCACCCAAAGCCACTTCTAATTTCTCTTCCTGAATGCTTCCCAATGAATAGCTTCAAGATTCTGATTCAGAAAAATATGTTTTATATAGCAGAGTAGTATCCAGCAAAACACATTCTAATTTTAAGCTGTTTTGTATCATTCCATTTCTAATACCATTTTTATGAAATGATAAAACTAAAAGAACAAATTTAAGAACCACAAGAAGCACTGAACAATAACAGAGACCACTGGCATCAGAACTAAGCTAAGAACAGCGAATTAGTGTAATGGGTAACTCATTTATCACATTGATAGGAAATCTGCACAAAAATCACTTATTTATTATTTATTACATAAATAAGTGTATCCTGTCTAGACTGCAGAGTACCTAAATTGAAAGGTGTCAGTAATAAACAGTTTAAAGAATAACCATATTAAATAATAATGAACATCAATTGAAATGAATGGGATATAAGAAAAAAACACTTTCTAGACTATGTTTACCAACATAGCCTATTTTCTGAAATAGTTATAGGAATTATTTATAAACATGCTAGCCAATCACCAATCTGATTTTTCCAATTGAATAAAAAATAGTTATTCAAATTTTCTGAATTAAAAAATTCTTGCTAAAAACAGATACTTAAGTGAATAAAAATTTAAATTCTTACAACCAATAGTTTTCCCAGATATTTCTATTTGAAATTTCTTTTATAATAATCTGAAGTTCAATAAAAAGAGCTGAAACAAATGGTTTGCCTTGATCAGATTTAACAATAATGACTCCTTAAATGAGGCTTACTAATTATAAAGTGTAGTGTGGAATTTAACATATATTTAAATAAAGTCAGCAAGTAGTCCCTAAATGTTGCTAAGTTTTCTTTCATTCAGACAAAAGCTGAGTTTCCCCCTTTTTGATGAATTGTTCATTCTGCTATAGAGTATGTAATTGGGAGAGTGTGGCCATGGCTAGCAGGGAGACAGGGTAGACAGGGCAGAGCCTCAGAAAGAGGACCCCCCACTGCTCATGAAGAAAGCTGGCCCAAGTTCTAAGCCTTCTCCCTTAAGTGTAAGTTCATGAGTGTTTACTTTATTGTTGTTGTTAGGTGTTGTTGAGTTGGTAATTGACTCATAGCGACCCTATGTGTAACAGGCAAAACACTATTGTTGGTGCTTCTCTGCTATTCATAGGGTTTTCAGTGGCTGATTGTTTTTTGGGAGTGGGTTGCTGGGTCCATCTCCCAAGCCTACAGCACCTGGTGTTCCCAGGCAGTCTCCCATCCAAGTACTAATGAGGCCTGACCCTGCTTAGCTTCCAAGATCTGATGGGATTGGA
This sequence comes from Pedetes capensis, assembly GCA_007922755.1. NCBI lineage: Eukaryota > Metazoa > Chordata > Mammalia > Rodentia > Pedetidae > Pedetes > Pedetes capensis. The sequence goes on from VMDO01030899.1 coordinate 12,751, forward strand.
TGCTACAGTGGCACAGCTGCAGGCATTTACTTAGAGAAAATTTACTGAGTACATCTTATGTGCCAAGAATCATGGTGGTCCCTAAGCAATCACTAACCTTATCTAGAGGGTACTTGGTATGTGTTTAAGAGGATGGGCGGACAGTGAACATCTATGATGAAATACCTATATCCCAATGAGTGTTGGAATCCCAACACAAGAGGCCCAGGTGTCCATAGGGGAATAAAGTCCTAGCTGGTAGACTGGATTCCAGGGACAGTATGACCCACCAGGGGATTTGCCTAGAAGAAAACAAGCTCCTACATTGCTGAGGGGAGCTGGTTAACTTATTTACAGAGATCTTTCACTGCATTAAAGCAGAAGCCCAAATTGAGAATCAGAGAGACATAGCAAGGCTGGCCATGGGAACAAGACCACCTTTTAAGAACTGGGCACTGAAGTAGTGTGTGAGCATAGACTTCAAAGCTCAGTAGGAGACTTTTACCTTGGAACAAATGAAAAGCACAGGGGCTTCCTCTCAAAGGAGGAGTTGCTGGAGCAGAGCAGCAAGGAAGGCCTGTACCTGGAGACCAATCACTTAGCTCAGCAGGAGTCTCTAGTACAGAGTCAACTTAACAAAGAATGGTGATAGGCAGGCTTCTGCCTGCAGGAGTCCAGAAGCTCAAATATAGCCTGACTATGGGGCGGAGTTTCTCATGTATATGGGAAGTCGGGGGATTTGGGGAACTAGGACCAATAGAGGCTGACAGCAGAAGACTAAATGTAATGTTATATTCTGAATTAGATCCTAGGATAGAAAGAGGTATTTGGAGAATAATTAAGGATAGCCAAATACAGTATGAACTTTGATTATAACATATCAGTATCAGCTCTTTAGTTGTTTCAAATATACCATAAACACAAAAGGTTCACAGGAGAAAGTGGGTGCAGGTTATAAAGCCACTTTTTGTACTACATTTGCAACTTTGCCAATTTATTTGATCTGAGTGTCAAAATCTCTTCCTAGTAATATGACACTGATGTGTATATTTTTGTATTGTTCCATGTTGTGGAGTGGTATTTAACCCATAGTGACCCTCACAGGGCTTTTGATATTTTGTATATATCTTATGTAAAAAATTGAATTTGGGAGTGCGATGGTGCTAGGAATTAAACCTAAGGCCATGTGCATGCTAGGCAAGTGCTCCTCCACTAAACTGCATCTCCAGCCCCAAACTGGTCCATTTGCCTCTATATGCTTAGTCTGCTCAGGTTGCTTTAACAAAAATACCATAAATTGAACAGCTTATAAACAACAACATTTATTGCTTATAGTTCAAGGGGCTGAGAAGTTCAAGATAAAGGGATTGGGCCACTGTCTGGTTCATTGTTGTTGTTCATTGCCACTGTATTGGATCCAACTCATAGTGACTCTAGGTACAGCAGAAAGAAACATTACACAACACTGTGCCATGCACAATGTTTTTGTTTGAACCCATTGTTATAGTCACTATATTTCTTCTCATTTTGAGTGGTGCCACATCAGCAGAAGGAGGTCCTAGAGTATTTACTCCATTCCCACCGATTATTAGTGGACTCTACTTTGAGGAGACAACTCTACCCCAGTCATTTCTTGAATGCCTTCCAGCGGGGTGGGGGCAGCTCATTTCTTAGCACTATATTTGACAGTGCTTCTCTGCTATTTATAGGGCTTTCAATGGCTAATTGCTTCAGGAGTGGGCTGCTGTGCCCTTCTCCCTAATAAGTCTTAGTCTGAAAGTTCAGCTGAAACCTGTCCAGCATGGGTGGCCCTGCTGTTATCTGAAATACCAGTATCACAGCTTTTAGCATCACAGTATCATGCAAGTTCCCACAGCATGACAAGCTGATAGACACTAATCACTTCCCAAAGGCTCCACTCCTAAAATCATCTCCTTGGGCATTACATTTCAACATATGAATTCTTGTCATTATGGTTAGGTGCCATAGAGTCAGCTCTGACTCATAGTGACCCTATGTACAATAGAACCAAACACTCCCTGACACTGTGCCAGGTGCAGGATCTTTTTTATGTTTAAGCCCATTGTTGTAGACACTGTGTCAATGCATCTAATTGATAGTCTTCCTTTTTGTTTTTTGTTGACCCACAACTCTCCCGAACACAATGTCCTTCTCCAGGGAATATGCATTCTAGCAGCATGTAAACATTAAAACCATAGCATGCTCTCTTTGTATTGTTTCAAGAGCAAAAACCATATTCTTTAACTTTAAATACATTAATTGGAAAAATACCTTCATTAATTTGAGAAAGGCATATTTAGAAAATAGTTGTTTTTTAAAATTAAAACTTCAAGTCATTTTAATTTATTCCCTGACTTCTTTCTTTCATCTCTCCTGTTTTATTTTCTCCCGCCTCTCACATGCTTTCCTTCTTTTTTCCCCTGATTCCTAAGACCTATACTTTTAATTTTAATAGACGTGAAATTCTTCTTAGGTCTTCTTCGGACTCCTCCACATTCTCACATTATTTATTACTCCCTCTGAACTTGTAACCAGAGATGTGTATGCGTGTGCATGTGTGTTTGCATATATGTGCATGTGCACCCACGTGCATGTTTACCCGGCTGCATTTTTGTTGAAAATGTACAGTTTCATTTGACAGCAATGAGAAGCTTAGAGTTGTCATATCTTAAAGATCAGTTAGTTCAATCATGTCTTTTGATAAAGATATTGAGGGTCAGGTTTCAAGAGGCTCCCCAAGATGAGCTGTACAATCGCATGCATTAGTAAATAGCAAACTGGGCCTAGGTCCAGTAGTCTATTTCCCAGTCAAATGCTCAGTTATTTCACTTGTTGCCTTCACTCTATAAAAAGTACTTTGCTTGCAGAGTGCTTCTGAAATATCCCTTCCTATATAGAGAAAGACAATTTTGTGCCAATAGCTATTTGCCTGGACTTTATCATCCATTCTTCCAATAGGATGTTGTGACTCCTTTTACAGCTTCACTGTATAACCTCTTTAAAAGGAAATGCTGAACCAAATTCATGATTCCCTTACTTAGATAAAAGGGACAGCCAATTAATAATTAAAAAAATATATTACTGCCATATGGATTTTGCCCATCACATCCCACTTTCCAAGTACATATAGGCCCTAAAAATGTAAGAGTGTTAACAGTGGTATACTTAAAATCATTTCTCCAAAGAGTTATAAGACAGCAAAGGAAATGAAGTTTGTTAGCCTTGAAGGTGATGCTATAAAGATATATACTTACTTGCAGGAAGAAATATGCTCATTTGTATATTGTGGACTTTATTTTTATTTATTTTTATTTTTCTTATTTTGTGGCTGCAGTCTATTTGCTACAATTTTCTGTGAGGGAATTTCTACTTCTATTACAAGTGTTCTGTGTTCCAAGAGAACTACTCAAACTTATTTCTAATATTCTTTCAACACCCTACATTCAAGTTGTGTTTCTATGTTTTCACAACATCTCTTCTGCCACCATCATCACCCCCAAACTGTTGTCATCTCACATGGCCATCAGGGATGGTTCATGGAATCACGATGGTTTGTAGAACAATGGAAGCATATTTAGAGGTGATTGAAAATGGTTTGGTTAAGTCAGATTACTATTAGGCATGGGTTCCTGGACTTGTTGTTGGGGGGCCCCTACTTTGCCATGGTCCTTGAGTTTGGTTTGGGGCTTGGTGATTCTCTGGTGCCACACACTGGCATCCGAATCACAGACAAAGTCCTTTGGACTCTCTATCAATGTGCGCAGATAATTCCAGAGAAACCAGTGAAGCAAGGAAAAAATCTCAATGAAACCTATCCTATTTGAGGGATATAGGACTAATCCAAGTAACTTTCATTCTTGTCTTCAGACAGCTTTTCATGTTTGTTTATTTACTTATGTACTTATTTTGAGAGAGTCTTGCTTCATAGCTCAGGCTGGCCTCGAACTCCCAATCCTCCTGCCTTGGCCACCAGAATGTTGAGATTGCAGGTGTACACCACCATGCCTGGCTCTTCATACATTTAAATTCAGAATCACTCTTGTTCTTTTTTTTTCTATTTACCAATAACATAAATATCATAGAAGAAAATCACTCAAAAGGAAGAAAATAGTGAAATTCTCTACCACCACACCATTTCTCAGAGAAATCCACTGATTGTGTTTAGTGTGTATCCTTCCAGCTTTTTGCCTGTGTTTATGGAAAGATGCATGTAAATATATTACCAAAATACATCAGATTGTGTGTGTATGTGTAACTTCCACTTGCATTTTTATTTCATGGGCACTTTCCTGTATCAATAACACAGAATCATTCCATTCTTCTAAGCTGCAGAATGTTTCATTCCATTCTATAGAATTATGATTTATTTTTCTAGTCCCCTACTGGCAACCTTAGGCATTGGTTGGTTGTATACCCTTTTAACCAAGTTTCCCTTCATTTGTATACTATCACTTGGGACTAGTACCAGAGTGGAATCACCATGTGTGGCACCTTGACCCATCTAGTCATGGGTACCATCTCCACCTGTATGCTGCTGCCTCGCTGGGCAGTGCAAGGGGCATACAGAGGCTCACTCATCTGGTTGCTCTTGCTGGTGTAACCCAACTAGTCACCCATTCATCCCACTGCCATGTACATGCTATGCAAATGCTCTACCACTGACCCATATCCCCAGCCCTCCTATCCATTACCCTTGATGTCCCTTGCTCACTGAATCACATTTTTTTTTGGGGTGATGGTACTGGGGGTTGAACCCAGGGCCTTGCACTTGCATGCTGAGCAAGTGCTGGACCACTGAGCTCCCACCTCCAGCCCATTTTTAAATTTTATTTATTTATTTTTCATTCATTCATTCATTCATTCATTCATTTAGAGACAGGGTCTCACTAAATTACGCAGACTGCCTCTGGTCTTGAACTCGTGATCCTCCTTCCTCTGCCTCCCCAGCCGCGGGGATTATAGGTGTGTGCCACCGCACCCAGCTCACTGAATCACTTTTATAAAAGCCTTTCCTGAATACATTTTGACCATGCCTTTTTTTGGCAACTGATTTTATTTTCTATCTTGCAATTATTCAACATAGCTTCTGGTCTACAGAGGCATTTTTTTTTTTTTCAGTACAGCGGTGTTGAATCCTGGGCCACACATAAGCTAGGTAAGTGCTCTACCTCTGAGCTGCACTCTTAGCCCTTTTTCAATTTTTATTTTGAGACACGGTCTCACTAAGTACCACAGGCTGCTTTGAGCCTCAAACCTGTGATCTTCCTGTCTCAGCCACCTGAGTTTCTGGGATTACAGGTATTTGTGCTTTGCCTCAAACCTGTAATCTTCCTGCCTCAGTCTCCTGAGTTGCTGGGATTAAAGGTTCTAGATTCACCCATTTGCTATATGTTTTTCATGGTACTTCTAGGGGTTTGGAATGATAGGAGAAAGCTATGGTATGTCAGTAATGCTTTCTACTTTTGGATGAGATTTTATTTGTGATCTAGTGATGACTAATTTTTAAAAATGTTTTGTGAATTGGTTATATAGAGATCTCTGTAAACCCAGTCTGAGAAACCATTTTCCTGGGTGGCCTCTTTTTAGTAGGGCTTCCCACAGACACTTGCTCTTCAGACACTCCTTTTTCCAATGATTTCTTTTAAATAATTTCTTAATTGAATTACTAAGTTCTTTTGTCACTTCACTTTTCTTACCTATGTGATCAGACAGATTCTAGGAGATGCACTGTGGGAAACAGAATAATGCAGAAGTCCACCTCCTATTGTTAGAACCTGAGCATATGTTCAGTTATATGGCAAAGGGGAATTAAGGTTAATGATGAACTCAGATTACCCTCAAGAGCCCAGTATCATTATTGCCATTATTTCTAGTCTGAGCATTTGTTCTTGCTCTTAGTTTTAACTTATTGACTATGTCACTGTTCCTTTTTTATTATCCTATTAGTGATTGCTCTAAAATATCTTTTATGGCAATTGCTAATCTTACTATATCTCAGTTACTGCTAGAATCCTCATCACGAGCTCTTTTATTCCTTTCCTGTTTTGGATTTACTTCCACATATATTTTAAACTCTACACTATGTTATTGTTTTCCATGCTTCTTTTTAGTTGCCCACATATTCATTCCCTCTTAAACTTCCATGTTTCTAAACTTTCATGTCTACTTTTGCCAGTAGAACTCCCTTCAGCGTAGGCTTCCTGGCAATAAATTGTCTGAATTTTGCTTTTCTGTTTCCTTTTTTCTTCCTCTTGTTATTGTTGGTCTGTTTGAAAATGTTTTTATTTCACCTTCATTTCTGAAGATTGTTATTCATAGATTGCCCCTTGGTTTCTTTCAGTGCTCTTGAGACAGCACTCCAATGTCTTCTGGCTTCTATTGTCCTTATTAAGAAGCCAGCTGCCAGCCTTATTGTTGCTCCTTTGTGAGTAATGTGTCTTTTTTCCTCTGGCTGATTTTAAGATCTTTTCTGTCTTGGGTTCAGCTGTTTCACTCTGAGCTGCCTAGTTGTGGCTTTCTTTATGCTTATCCTGCTAGAGGGTTTACTGAACTTCTTAATGAGCAGTTTAAATGAATTTTATATGCTTTAGAAGATTCACTGCCATTATCCCTTGAATATTGCTTCTGCCCTATTTCTTTCGCCTTGTCTTCTGAAACGCTAATTATATACATTAGATCTTTTGTTCATGCCCTATATGTCTCTCTCATTGGCTTAGTTTTTCTCCATTCTTTTTTCTTCCATGTTTCACTTTGTGTATTTTTATAGATGGGTTTCCATCTACAGCCATACTAGCCTGGTATCTGATCCAGTTCAGGTCAGGTCTGCTTAATCCTTGGATGGGAGACTAATTCCCCTCACATGTCTACCAATTTGCTATACTATGGGGGCTTGCTATTGCTGAGATGCTGAAAGATATACTACTAGTATAACAGATACCAGCAGGGTCACCCTTGGTGGACAGGACTCAGCTGAGCTTCCAGACTAAGACAAAATAGGGAGTAGGAACTGTCAGCCCATTACCAAAACAATTAGACATTGAAGACCCTATGAATAGCACAGAAACACTATCAGATATAGTGCCAGAAAATGATCCCTTTCCAGATTGGAAGGCACTAAAAAGATGACTGGGGAAGAGTTGTCTCCTCAAAGTAGAGTCAACTTTAATGATGGGAATGGAGTAAAGCCCCAGACATATCCATTGGTTGATGTGGTATGACTCAAAATGAGGAGGAACTGTAAACATCTGTTAATAATTGGAATGGGTGTATGTAGTATGAATTTAGGAAAATAGAAATTGTCAAAAGGGACATGGAATGTATTGTTGTTGTTGTTGTTGTTGTTAGGTGCCGTCGACTCGAGTCCAACTCATAGCGACCCTATGTACAGCAGATCGAAACACTTGCCGATTCTGTGCCAGGCAAACCATCTTATTTATGTTTAAGCCCATTGTTGCAGACCCTGTGTTAATCCATCTGGTGGAGGGTTTTCCTCTTTTCCGTTGACCTGCCACTCTTCCAAACATGATGTCCTTCTCCAGGGATTGTTCTCTCCTGACTACATGTCCAAAATATGTAAGACGCAGTTTGGCCATTTTTTCTTCCAAGGAGCACTCTGGTTATACTTCTTCTAGGACAGATCTGTTGGTTCTTTTGGCAGTCCATGGTATATTCAATAGATGTCTCCAGCACCACAATTCAAAAGCATCAATTCTTTTTCTGTCTCTCTTGTTCAATGTCCAGCTTTCACAACCATATGATGCGACTGAAAATACCATGGCATGAGTCAGACGCACCTTCGTCTTCAATGTGACATGTTTGCTTTTCAATACTCTAAAGAGATCTTTTGCCACAGCTTTTCCTAGAGCAATGCGTCTTTGGATTTCTTGACTGCTGCTTCCACGGGTGTTGATTATAGAGCCAAGCAAAGTAAAATCTTGGACAACCTCAATCTTTTCTCCAT